>JAKOGI010000019.1:1530000-1820000 GCA_029747015.1 Carnegiea gigantea
CCCCAAATTAGCGAATGTTCCTAGCTCCTGTTGGATCTTCTAAATTACATATATTCATAATTCACTGTTAGAGTATAAATCTATTTCTGGACCTTCTACTATCAGTTTAAATTTTTAGTTAAGTTAGTTCTTGAACTTGATATTCGAGTCTTTTTGAGTAAGAGATTTCAAGTTCGAATCTCAGCAGCCCCATATTGACTTATTACGCAAGGTAAGGGATGTGTGAGCTTTTGCAACATCCACACTTCCAGCCCAAAAGGCATGTGCGTGAGGAAGTGTGTTAGAATATAAATCTATTCTTAAAAATTCAATCATCAATTTAAACTTTTGATTGAGTTGGTTTTTGAACATTCATAATTAATAATATTCACAGTTAAAATGAAACCATTATCGAATATTATATAGAGTTCATGTTCTTCAAAATATTGGCTTTTTGAATGTTTTACAGGGGCTGAGTGAGACATTCAGGGCCAGAGAGGAGTGTGGAAAAGCAAGTTTCACCTATGAGGAGTTCCTGCTCAATGTGCTGCCCTTCATCGTCGCTTAATTAATCAATCAATTATGATAATTTAACTCTCAAGCATTTGCACTTTTATTATGACAATTAAAAGGCTATTGGTATAAAATAGCCTAGCTACTTAAGTTATCTACTAAATAAGACAGAGCTTGTATGACTTGGAGCTCGTTATGAATTGTTGGCTTTAATTCTATGAAATGTTATTGTACTTTGTACTGATTAACTATGCATGCCAGAGGTGCCATGCAAAACAATTTGAGTATTGTGTTGGATTGATCTATTATGTTTAGTTATATCCAAATCTTCTTTTTTTTTTTTTTTTCATTACATGATTATTTTCATGGTATCATCTCTGAAAATATATATTTGACATTTAATTTTTCTATAGCACCATAATGCTTTAGCCCCTACCAACACAGCTGAATTCGAGTAGTTTGGTACTTGTTTTCCTCAAGTAATGTCTTGGGTTGGAAGTTTGTGAAGAGAGAAAATATGTGATATAAGAGTTCTATTATTCATGGGTCACAGTAGCTCAACCTTGATAACAGATGTTCAAAAACCAAAAACATAATGCTTCAGCCCGTAGAATTGAGAACAATATGAAAGTTTTGATGAAGCTAGTAGTGAAGATAAATCCTTTTTATGGTAGTGTGATCAAGAACTTTACATTAGCTAAACAACTAGGGTTTAATTTGTGATAACTCTTAAAAAATCTACCAATGAGATCTTAGTCTAATGGTTAAGATTGAGATTTTGGATATATTAGGTCTCAAGTTCAATTTTTCCCCCTTCATTGTGTTGTAATCGTATTATAATGTCTTTTCTGGCTCTTACAGACCCCACCAATAAATGACTCCCAAAAATCTAATTTTCAAATTGAAGAATCATCAAGTGAATATTCTGCTGATAATTACTAACTGCTAACTGTGACGGGATAGGATTAGAGTCTCTGATTGTAGGGGACCGACTCCGTAGGTGGTTGTAGCTTCGATGGGAGTGGGAAGGGTTTTTGTGTGCTTGTCTGCAAGTCGTGCTTGGCTAGGCTGTGCTGGCTTATGACGCCCCGAGTTTGTTAAGGTATGTCCCCGCTCCTTATTTATCTGCTCTACTTACCCTTCTCCCCAGTTGGTAACTTGGTATGCAATCGTTTCCTCTGTAAACCGTTTTCCCCAAAAAAAAACAAAAAAGCTGTTTTGTGGATCTTTAGGAATCAACCTCTCTATGGGTAGGAATACCGGTAGGGGTAAGGTTGCCTACAGTTGGATCTCCCCAGACCCCGCGAAAGCGGGACCCCACATTGGGAGTTGTTGTTGTTGTTGTTGTTGTAATTAAGTAGATAACTAACTAAGCAGCCAAATTATTCAACCGTATGTATACCATTGTTTAACAGGCATAGTTAACTAAGTCATATTTTATCTTTTAGTACATTTGAAATAGATCAATTTTGTGGATGTCCTAAAGTAATTAAAAGCGACAGCAATCAAGTTTGATTATTAAACTCCATTTCAAGCATTGAGTAGAGAAATTAACAAATTAAAAATGCAACTAAAGTGTACTAATAATTCCATTACTAAATTTCATTAATTAGTATGCTAGCAAATCTACATGGTTAAACCAAAAAAAAAATCTAGAAAATTACACCAGCTAGCTAGATAACATAGGAAAGGGGGGAAAAAAACCCTAGTTACTAGGTTTTATTTCGAGCTCTCTTTTTTTTTTTTTTCTACATACAAAAAAAGGAAATTAAGGATGTACACCATGCTTCAAACTCCAGAAGATATTTAGCACTAGTTGCTTGAGAAATTCTGGCACGTTTGGATCACTGAAGAAGTTTGAAGATGTGTGCACATTGCCATTAGCATCTATTTTATACCACCAACTATAAGAGTTGCCATTAGATGATCGTCCCCCTCCGGATCCCCAATACACAATAGGTACATTACCATCATTGCCATCACCGGAGGATGGTGGACTAGGGGTAGAGCTTGAAGAGGGTGGGCTAGGGGTGGTTGGTGAGACAGCGATAGGGTTTGCAGGAGTAGGGTTAGGGTTAGTGCCACTTGGGGTAGTCGATGGAACGGAGGTAGGGTTTGCAAGGGTCGGGTTAGGGTTAGGGTTAGGATTACTTCCGGACCTTGGAAAGTTGGTTGATGGGGGTTCATTCATAGAGTTCGGTGGAAAAATCAGATCAAATGGTGGGTTCGGGATGTATGGGATCAATGTGCTAAGAAATCTCTTCAAATCCGGAGTAATGTAGGGGTTGCCATAGAACCCAAGGGCATCTTGTGGGTTTGCATTAAGCTTTCTTATGAGTCTACATTCAGAGCCGAGAAAGTAAGAAGAATTAATAAGGATCATAACACAACAAAGAAACATGGGTTTCTCCATTTTTGAAAGAAGCTATAGCTAGGGAGAGTAATATGAAGGCTTTGATGAATTAAAATTAGTGAAGGAATTGTGCATCCTTTTATATATGGTGGTGAGATACAAGCATGGAGCATTTCACCCTAGCTAAACAACTCCTTTTTAGTTTGTTATGATCTGAAATTTTGATTTTCAAACAATAATCAAGTGGATATTCGCCGATAAATTAAGCAACTAATTAGTCTTGCTCAAGTAGTCCAATTCTAGCATGCTTCTATTATGCAGCTAACAAAACTGAGTGCCATCTTATCTCAGAAACAAATGGCTCACTAACCCTAGCTAGTCTTCCGATATCCTCATGTACAAAGATGCAACTAATTTTATTTTATTTTACAAGGGTAAAAAAAGAGATAATTAATATCAATGTTAGGCGTCTCTTCTCGCAGGAGTACATCAAACTATATTCTCAATTAAAATTGCCCTAAGAGATGGTGAAAAATACAAATCAGAAGAAAATGAGTTAGTACTAGAGTGACCATATTTAGCCAGTTAATCTGCTGCCATGTTTGCCTATCTGAACATATAATTGGTGAAAAATGCACATCAGAACAAAGACGCAACTAATTTGAATTTGCATGTTGCCAACGGCCTTTTTCTCTTTCCCCCTTCATTCATCTTTTTTTTGGGGGGGGGTCAAATAAAGGGTAATTTGATTAAGTAGGTCATTTAATTTCAACTTTTCTTCCCATGCATGCAGATCTAGAGAAATAATATTTGTATCTGGCTAGAACTATACCAAGTTATTTTGATTGGTTTTAATTTGATGTGAAAAATAACTTTTAAAAAGTGACAACTGAGTTATTGGCCCATGCAACGTAGCATTACGAAAAGTTAGATCACTAACAATTCACAAGGTATTTACTATATGCACAAGATGTACATGTATTAATTTACAACATTTTATATACAATAACTATATATTTTTTTCTGCCTTTGAATCTCCGTAATTGGAGTTAAACTTAGATTGAACAGTCCACGCACACATATATATATATATATGCATATATATATATATATATATATATATATATATATATATATATATATATATATATATATATATATATATATATATATATATATATATATATATATATATATATATATATGCATGATGTTGCAAATTTCTCAACAGTGATAAATTGAAGTGAACAAAAGCACTAAGATTCAGGAAGCTCTAGCTGTATTCCTTGAATTGATGGAACAATCATTATAAGCTCGAGCCAAGACCAACTTGAATCTCTCAAGATCTAATGTCACTTTTTGATCATCCAAATAAATCCTCTTGGTAAATTCCCACCCCTTCTTATTCATACTGGTTGGATCTGTCAAAACAGCATCATTTTCATCATACTTGTAGTATAATGAGCTCTCTTTAGGATCAATCTTATATGTGACATACTTCAATCCAAATTTTTTCGCGGGTTCTCCATAATATGTCTCGGATGCCCATTCGGTTCCTAGAGGGATAACTTGGATTAGGATTGAACCCGGCTTAAGGAAAAGAAAATGTGTCATTGCGGCTCCATGAACTCCTACCATAACATCACTAGTACTAAGTACCTTGTACATGCTTGCCAATTCTGTTTCTCGGCTAGGCTTCAATATTTGTACGTGGAACCCTATTTTCTGCGCCAATTTGACTAAGGAATGCTCGTTAGTTATCGATCTTGATCCCTTTCGTGACAGCAACACGAGTTTTGGTTTCTTGATCTCGAGATTTTCCTCACTCTTTAGTGATGGGGACAGATAGGATACCCGTGGCTCACATGCTTGTGCTAGGAGGTTTCTAAAGTCTAGAATGGACGCTTGACTTCCTTGTATGGAAGGTGGATCAACTGTTAGATCGTTGTGAATTTTTAACCCTACTATGGCTTCTTTGAAGCATCTTGTCCTCTTAGGATTAGCATAAAAGTCGATTGGGGGGTAGTCGGAGAGTTGGGAGAGGATTTGAGCATATTTTGTGTACCACCACTTGTGGTATTCAAGGATAATGAAGATGACCTTTCCGTTAAAATGACGAGAAGTGATGTATAAGGGAATTATACCATCGTTGAATTCGTGGTAAACATTGCCCGCATAGCCACCGGTGGAGAAGAAAATGGCCCGAACATTATGGAATACATCACATTTGTGGTGGGAGTCCTTCAAGGGTTTGTATTTTGAGATTAGGTGTAGTTCATCGATTGTGTTCATGATGCTAGTTTCCCATTCTCGGGTGTATGGTTTGATGGTCTCGTGTTGTAGCTCTTGTTCTTCTTGTTCTAAGCTCGGAGGGAACTCAATAGAGCTCTTGGGGTTTGTTGACCTGTATAGGAAGATTGAAGAGGAAGAAGGACGTGTCCGAATATCTCCTTTCATGTAACATATGTCTGTACGAAAGTGACTTCTATCACAATCTAGCGCTCCTGCAATTAATGAATATCAATGTGAATTAGAATCAAACTTGAATTAAACTAGTGGAGCATGTACTTCATTTCATCAAATTAATACATAATCTATTGTTTTATTACTGAATTTTATTTTGTTATCATGTCTACATTACATTATCCCAGGAAATCTACAATTTTTTAAAGAACTTACCCGCAGTTTTATAATAGGCTGATTCGAGCAAAAATGTTTGCTTAGGTAGATGATAGAAGAAGACAATTTTCTCCTTTCATGTTTCAACATCTCTTATAAATTAAGATTTTTTTTATTTAATGGGAAATTATTTAGCTCTATTACTACACGTATAATAATATTATGAAAACAATGATAATTGGAGATTAAACAATATTAATAAAAGATAGTACCTTCATTCAATCCACCTACCCCTAATAGGCTGCATGAGCCTAGAAAGCTGGTGTGAACAATAGGAGGACATACAAAATTCTCTAGCATTTTTTGTTTCTTAATTAATGCCAAAATCTCCCAAGGTGCTAATAAATAGTATAAAGACGAAGTTTTATCATTGAATAATCTGAACTAATTGGGGGTATTGACACAAATAATCTGATCTGAGAAAATTGTAGCAAATAATCTGACCTTTGACCCTATTGTCTATAAATATACTAGCAAATATTTTGGCTAAGCTTGACTCAGTTGTGCTTTGACACGAATTTTCTCATATTAGATTCTTTACAACAAAATAAGGTTAAAGGTTAGCATGTTCGTTGTAATTTTCTCAGGTCAAATTATTCAATTCATACCCTCGATAGTTCAGATTATTGGCGGCAATTCTCCGATACATCTATGAAGAACTTGAGAGCCAAAAAATGTACATACCAATGGAAGAACCAGAGGAGAGAATAAGAGAGTTTGAACCCACTTCCACATCAACATGTACATCGACCTTCTCATACAGATAATCCTTTGTTTCTGGTGAGTTTTCAACTACAAAGTTAAACCCAAAAAAAAAGGCAAAAGAAAAAAAGATTAAGATCATTGACACTATGACATGAATGAAACAGGGGAAAACAGAGTTTAACAGCAAAAATATGATCATAAACATTAGAAATGAAATTAGCAACAACAAAAAAAAAAATCTATGATAAATTAAATGAAAAATTGAAAAGTAAACTAAGCATTTTTTTTTCTGGGTTGGACTTACGGAAGTTGTAAGAGAGGGAGAAGGGAAACCCAAACAATGGAGACACCCATATGAGACAGCATAAGAGAAAACAGAGGGACAGAAGAGTAAGCAGCTTAGTGTTGGCTCTCTTTATCAGCTTCAATTCTTCTTTCATAATTTTTCTCCCAAAGCTTTCACAGTTGTTTTGATTGACCATCCTCTCTCTCTCTCCCTCTCTCTCTGTTTTGTCTCTGTTTTGATATGTAGCGTGAAGGAGAGGAAGGGGTTTTTGGGGGGGGGGGGGGATATCAAATATGAGAAGAAGCATGGATTAAATTAGTGTTAATTATAGCATAATTGTAATAGTTTGTCTTGATTGTGTTGGGTGGCACATTTGACAATTTTATATACCACAGTCCCATTTTCATCTTTAAATTTTATGAAATTTGACATACATTAATTAACTTTTATCGTTATTCCTTTAAAAAACTTTTAATATTTTTACTGAAAATCTTAAAAGATAATTTCGATTGATGAGTATCACGTAAACATGTACCTTAGTATTGGATCTGCCACTAAATGTATTATGAAATGTTAATATTGCATATTTGCATTGATCTACATCTTATTTTTTAAAGCAACAATTTGGTTACTGGTGACGGAATGTGAAAATTGGTCGAAAATAAATAATGTGGTTCAATTTGCTATTTTTTACAATAAAAAAGGGGAAATTAGTGCTCACAAGGTTTTGGGGATTAGAATTTGTGTTCAATATCCAGGCAAGTTTGCCTTTTCTACAAGCAAAGGGGACTTGATCCTTGTTCAAGGAAGAGCCCCTCCTCAAAAGTTGTTAAAAAGAAGAAAGAAACAATGAGAGGGGGAACTTGTGCCATGTACAATTTGCATATTGAACAGCTGTTTGTTGATGCCAAAAATTAGATTCAAACAAAGGCAGTGGTTTATCAAACCCACAAAAGAAGAAAAAAAAGGGGGTTTCAATTCATGAAGTGATTTCGGGTTGAGCTCGTTGGTTTAATTAATGCTACGTTATTTCAAAGCTTGGACACTTTTGCTTATTGTTAATTTCTTCTACAATACAGCAACATTCGATATGAATTATATTGAAAGAGATCCAAGTATAGACATTCTTATTTTCTAAGTAAAGATACAACAATAGAATGTTGTAGAACCGATCTATTTGATTCACTGTAACTAGTTTTAAAGATCATCCCTATTTTTTCAACGCCATATTTAATGTGAACGAAATGCAAATTTCTAAAAATCATCGAATGATTTCTTATATTTATTTTTTGGTCAAGAGTCTTCATAATCCTATTAAGAGTAAGCGTGCAACTTTAAAATTTGTAACAAACTTGACCTCACTCTAGGTGTATGCCCTAGCGAGCAACTACTACATTATATAATCAAATGTCAGCATCATTGCTATAAAATAATTGTCATGGCATAGCCATAGTTCCAGCTCATTTTGAAGACGCAATTGTGCTAATATGTATATCATAAATTCATAATCAGAAAATAATTTAATAACAATTTTTCAAGAAAATTAAAAGCCAAATGGCATTTTGAAATTTCCTATATGTTAGTAATTTCATTGAAAAAATTTGAACAGATAATTATAAAAAATAGCAATAGTAACTTGCAAAATTGCACCGGTTTCTCTTACAACAATATTCAATTATTTTTAGCCTTTTTTCCCCCTTTCCTTTTCATGTCTGGAGCATTAGTTTTATTCTAATAATGTGGTTTGACTAGGAGTTACATTATGAACAACTACTCAATAGGATCAACAATAATCAGGATTGATAAGTCTGTCTTAGTCTTTTTAAGCTAGCAGCCATGACTAACGTAAACAAGTACTTGAACTAAAGCCACACCACTGATTTTAATTAGGAAAAAAGAGATCATTTGAATCATGTACCTCAAAATGCTCAACTGGACACGAAGTAAAACAGGACCACTATGTTATAAGAGAATTATATCATGGGTATGTAATTATGTGCACAGCTTTTCTACAGATGTCGAACTGTATATCTCCAGCCACGATACCGACCCAATTTCGCAATTTACAGAACTAAATCGAGTAAATTTTCAATTTTTCCTCCTCTTTTAGATAGAGAACAACTTGATTTTGTTCTGAAAATTATAATGAAAATTGTGATTTGATTACGCAAGATGATTTACACTACAGTCAAAAGTGATATATTTATCCTCTGCAATCAAACATGAAAACACATCATGATTACAGTTTTCATTGCATTACATTACAGCCCCGAGTTGCATCAAACAAGAGGAGCTCTGTATTTACGCCAAACGAAATTAGCAACAAAAGCACGAGCATTACCTTACATAACATATATCATCAAACTAATCCAACCAGAGAGCGTAAACAGTACATGATCACCACAGTGGATTATGCAATGAGAAAGGGCAACACGGTGAGCATGAAATCCTCATAAGTAAAGGTTGCTGTGCCCACTAAGGCCTTGTCCTTGGCCTTGAATTTCTCTGTCAGACCCTGTGCGATGAAACACAATACGAATTCAATCAACTGAAAAACACATTCTTCAATCCCCTGCGATACAGAATGTGGCACCTTCCCCAATGCAGGAGTTAACCGAGCTATGCAGAATATGCAGAAAAGTACAGATCTTGCAGCTTACAAGCTCAGATGTAAGACATCGATCACTGAATACACCACCCCCTCGAGTTTTTTGCCCAGAAGAAAAATGCAAGCATGCAAGAAGAAATCAGCACAAAAGAAGAATCCAGAAGGATCTCAACATTTCTTCATTTCAGGGGAGATGCGTCACCACATTGAGTGGGTCTTAGCTAGTGGAGATCAGTATCAAAGGCATTGGGGGGGGGGAATAAAGGGAGAAAACTTAAGAGAAGGCCCTTAAGATGGATACCCAAAGACAAATTTTTAAAAAAAAAAAAAAAAGAGGAGGAGGAGGAATAGAGACTTGCCTTAACCGTGAGGCAGCACCTGCAAGGAGGAGGGGGAAACAAAGCAAACACGTGCATTAGAATGCAAAACTAAAACATGAACTGTGAAATTGTTAACACAAGTACCAAAACAAGAGCTTACTCTATGAAGTTATCGTATTCAATGGCCTTGTTGTGCCCTCCAGTCTTATCAAACTTTGAGACAAGCAAATCTAAGACCACAGGTGAGACAGAAAATCCAAGACTATATAGCGCATCACGCAGCTCTGAGGCATCTATCTTGCCACTTCTGTCTCTGTCAAACCTTTCGAATATTTCCTGGAAAATAGCAGAGAAGATGCACAATTAAAGATAGTAAAACTAATTCCCCAAGAAAAGCATAACTTTCCTACATCACTAAATTGTTGAGGCTTAACATACCCTCCAGGATTGCAGGCTGTAATACAGAGAAACGAATTCCTTAGGACCTGCACAGACATATGAAAGTTAAGGGATAGGTGTTGATTTATCTTTCACTGTACTTCACTAATTCCGACCCCACCCCTACCCCCACCCAAAAAAAAAAAAATACATTTAAAAAAAGAAGAGGGGGGGGGAAGAGAAAGGTAATTTGAGGCCAATACTGTGCCTTCAGAATCATATCATGAACTTCCTAAAGAATGGCTACGTTATTCACCAGACAGCCTGGAAGAAGCTGTTTATGCAATAAAGAGCTGGCAACTTGTGCACACTTATTCTTCAAATGTGAATATTCTCACAAACTGCAGAGCCAAGTATTGGACTGGTTGGGTAATAGGAGCAGCAGAGCAGGTATTGCTCCTCAAAACATGAAGTGGATTGGTTAGTGAAGTCAGTAAAGGGGAAGACTACTAGGGCTCGAGTAGCTACAAGAACCTTCTGCTCCTCTGCTATTTATGAACTTTGGGCAGCGTGTACTATGTCCAATGTTAAGCACCAAAATCCTTCCCCAGCTATTATCAATAAAGTCAAATACTAGTATGTAAAAGATTGACAAGGAGCTAACATGAGCATCTGTTGGATGATCCGATCTGGGCAGTTGGGGGATTGTTCCTACCCCTGGCTAGGAATAGGTTGTGCTTTGTAGTGCTCTCCCCGGCTGTGTACTCTAGTTTTCTAGAGTAAATGGAAGTTATTTTACCTTGCTCAAGAATATATAATTATATATTTATGGCTAATGGCTATATGATTCAAGAGTCATCATATGAGAAAGTTGGCAACGTATAACACAAGCATCTCCAAATTCTACCCATTTTCTGAACACCTTCCCTTCTGCATTTCTCTTTCAAGACTGCCAACATCTTGTATCTCTTTTTCATAGACTACACTTTCCCTCTTCTAACATGAAATTTCCAACAGTAAGCGCACAGTTTCACTTGAGAGGCACTGGCTCTTGGGTCTCTGGAGCCATTTTCAGATATTTTGCCTCTATTTTCCTCTGAAATGGTCTAGCTTCTTTCTTTCCACACCCTCTTATTTTCTTTTTCTTTTTTCTCTTTTCTTTCTTCCCCCGAGGGGGGGGGGGGCGGGGGCTCTCTGTTTGCTTCAAGGGTATTACCTTCCCTTCCAAAACTCCCTAATGGTATCCATTATGAAGCTTTCGCTAAGCAAATTTCAGATGTCTAAGCATTGTAGAAAGGAATTAAAAAACCTGGCAAAAATAAGAAGAGAAGGCGGAGACATATTGCCACATCAATTCTCCATTAAGATTAGCTGAACTAAACTGGGTTGATTGACCTGATCAACAAATCCTTCAGCAAAATTTTGAAAGGATTCATATCCATTGATACTTGATCCAACCTTATCTTGCAAATAAAAGCAAGTTTTAAAGACGTTGAAGTCTAATTAGGTTCGATTTTGTATGACCCGGTAAATTTGATTGACTCAATTTGGTTGGAGCCAAGATGAAGTTGGCTCGCTTTTTGGAAATGGGTCTAAATCGTACCAGTGGGATAACTGGATACTCGTCAAACACAGATTTACCAAATCTACTCCATTGTAGAATTGAATAGGGAAAAACACTGAAAAAGTTAGAGAGAGCGAGAGAGCACGAACCGATCTTGCGAGAGTTGGAATCGGTGAACAAATACATGAGAAGATGAACAGTCCTGAGGCTGAAGCTCTGATTATACGAAGACAAAGCTCTCTGCAACTCCTTATCATCGATCAACCCACTTCCATCCTGATCCGCCACCTGGAAGCACGCGATTATGCTCGGATCTGTCCCTGGCGGAAACGTCGACGGCAGCACCGCCGCAAACGGACTCCCCGACGACGAATACGCCGCCTGTGGAGGACCGTACCCATGGCTTGCGCCCCCGTAGTACGACGGATTGTTCTCCTTCGGCGGCTTGGCTCCACCCTCAGCGCCTCCGAAGTAATTGCCGCCGTAGTATGACGGATTGTTCTCCTTTGGCGGCTTGGCTCCACCCTCAGCGCCTCCGTAGTAAGCGCCACCGTAGTATGACGGATTGTTCTCCTTTGGAGGCTTGGCTCCACCCTCAGCGCCTCCGTAGTAAGCGCCTCCGTACGATGGCTTGTTCTCCTTCGGCGGCTTTCCGCCTTCAGCTCCGCCGTAGTGAGGGGCACCGTACGGTGGCGCGGTAGGTGATTGGCCGTAGGGATGCTGTGGGGAAGGAGGCTGGCCGTACGGTGGAGGCTGGGACGCATAGGGCTGAGGTGGCGGTGGCGCGGCGCCGTACCCGTAGCCGGAAGGATTGTGGGGATAGCCGTAGCCTGACATTGACAGGAGGGAGAAAATTGAGAAAGCCCGTGAAAAAAGTTCGGATACTCTTGGTCGGGATTTTTAGAAGGGACGACGGACAAGCGTTGTTCGTGGGAAGCCTTTATAGGGCTGTTCGTGGGAAACAAATAAGGGCTGGCGTTGTGGATATTTACTTCTATGCCATTCAGAGTCGTGGTCCATCTAGTCTATCTGATTTTGAACGTTGAGGGGCTTCTTCGTAATTTGTCCTCAGGAACCAAGGCAAGGATTAGGGAACGATACACAGAGAGGCCTTGACTTCGACCATGAGATGAGCTAATTCCCATTGACTTACAGCCAAATCCCTGGCTGGTGCCATGCATCGCATGTTTTTTTTTTTTTTTTTTTTTGGGGGGGTGGTTTGGGGTTGATGTTCACTCTTGCAATTTCTTAACCGAATAGGTAAGTGAGGAGTTTCGCTTAGGATTGGGTTGGTTCATATTCAGAATCGCTTCAGCTGGATAGTCCTATACTTGAAGAATAATACGTTTGTTTATTTCAACGACCCCTTGCCGATCTTTCTATCTCTCTCATTAGTTTTGCGCTAAAACACACAAAGTATATGATATTTGTTTACTTAGATCTTCCATGTCTCTAATTTATTTTTGAGAACCCTCAAGATGTGTTTAATCCCATGTATATTTATTAGTAATAAACTTGTTTATATTTGAATTTGATTCAATAAAATATATAATGAGTTGTCATTGTTTTTGTATAACAATTTTAGACTTGCCATTGGTGTGAAGAGGAATCATAATATTAAGGTGAAATTTTGGAGGAAGAGCTCGCATTCATATCAATTTGCTATCCGCAAGAAAAACAAGGGGGGGAAAAATAGTTCGTAACATAATTGTTACAAGTAGGTAGGAACATGGAAAGGAAGATATATTAGTTAACAATATACTACATGACCAAGATATTCAATTAAATGTATCATTCTAACTTCTAACTGTTCATGCACATTCAAGACTTGTCCTGTGTTTGAATTTGGCTTAATTTGAATCATGTTATTTTGCTTCACCAAATTCCAATTGTTTGAATTTGAAAGCATACTTTAATATATATATATATATATATATATATATATATATATATATATATATATATATATATATATATATATAACATCGAAAATAAATAAAATTTATTATTGGACTAACTTAATCAACAATCAGTTATGTTTTTAAATTAAAATCTATATAATCAATCAATTTCACAATAAACACATTCAAGGTTCATCTCAATCAAGAAAATTACGCGAACAAACTAAAATTTACAATTTGTTAGATAGTAAACATGTTGATTAAAATTATTAGTCGATGACTAACTGCATAACATTATGTAATTTTTCATATAGTTTTTGCTAATTAAGAAACCTAAAAATACTAAAGTCTACTGTATCAGTCTATGTTTTATATTTGTAGTTGATCTCGATGATCAATCTAGAACTATATCCCTACATACTTTTTTTTTTTGGGGGGGGGGAGTATGTTGACTGACTTTAAAGATCCAATAATATTTTTCTAAAAAACGTCGTGTGCCTTGTGAAAATCTTGAGACAATTTAGAAAATATAAGTATAAAATACTAATATCAGTAGTTGTAGGTGAAATTTTAGTAAATATTTTTATCGAGTTCGAATCCTTTTAATACAATTGAGGTGATAGAAAGGGGGGGGAAATTATATTACGGGGACTACATGAGATTGATTTTGGACAAATTTAATCAATAATCATACACAATTTAATTTGAAAAATTATAAATAATCAACCCATTTCATGATAAATACGTCAAAGATTCATCTCAATATTTATTTTAAAAAAAAAAACATGTGACCAAATCAAAGTTGTTGTTTAGTGTTAAATTTTATATTAATTGGGCTTTCAACAACGAGTCATGCATACAAGTTTAAATGAGTTTTCATCTCAAAACCAATTAGCAATAGGTGGAATAATTCACAAGCTTGTATACATGCTCAAGCCCTTTAATTTCATCAATGTAGGACAACACCCAATATCATATTCTTTGAATTTTATCAATGTGGGATAATACCCACTTTCATACTCCAACACGCCCCCTCACGTGTGGGCTACTAACAAGACCCAATACGTGCACATAATTTTAATTAAACGGGGATGGTGACAAATCAAGATTGAGCAATCCGCTCTGATACCATGTTAAATTTTATATTAATTGGACTTTCAACAACGAGTTATGTTAAATTTTTTATATTAATTAGGCTTTCAATAACGAGTCATGCACATAAGTTCAAATGAGGTTCCATCTCAAAATCAATTGGTTATGGGTTGAGCAACTCACAAGCTTATGGACATACTCAGGCCCTTTAATTTCATCAATGTGGGACAACACCCACTATCATATTCTTTGAATTTTATCAATGTGGGACAATACCCACTTTCATACTTCAACACGCTCCCTCACGTGTGGGCTACTAACAAAGTCCAACACCTGCACACAATTTTAATCAAATGGGGACGGTGGCAAATCAAGATCGAACAACCCGCTTTGATATCATGTTAAATTTTATATTAATTGGGCTTTCAACAATGTTAACTTTCATATATCAATTGAACAATTAACAAAGAGTCATGCATACAAACTTAAATGAGGTTCCATTCCAAAACCAATTGGCAATAGGTGGAGTAACTCATAAGCTTATATACATGCTCAAACCCTTCAATTTTATCAACGTGGGACAACACCCACTATCATATTCTTTGAATATTATCAATGTGGGACAAAACCCACTTTCATACTCCAATACGCCCCCTCACGTGTGGGCTACTAACAAGGTCTAACATGTGCACACAATTTTAATCAAATAGGGACGGTGGCAAATCAAGATCGAGCAACCCGCTTTGAGACCATGTTAAATTTTTAATATCAATTAAATTTTCAACAACGAGTCATGCATACAGACTTAAATGAGGTTCCATCCCCAAACAAATTGGCAATAGGTAGAGTAACTCATAAGTTTATATACATGCTCAAACCCTTTGATTTCATCAATGTGGGACAACACCCACTATCATATTCTTTGAATATTATCAATGTGGGACAATACCCACTTTCATACTCTAATACTCCCCCTTACGTGTGGGCTACTACTAAGACCCAATACGTGCACACAATTTTAATCAAACGGGGACGGCTTTTGTAAGAAACTTGGACAATTCCAAGTTCCACTGTCTGGATGCCTGCTTTAGACCATAAAGAGACCTTTCAAGCTTGCATACTTGACCTGGTTTTGGCTTTACATAGCCTTTTGGGGGCTGCATGTATACTTCTTTATCAAGAAACCCATATAGAAAGGCATTGTTAATGTCAAGTTGATGTAAAGGCCATCCTCTAGTTGTTGCCAAAGCAATAAGCACTCTCACTGTTGTCAGTTTAGCAACAGGGGAAAATGTATGCTTGCAATCTTTATCTTTGACTTGTTCAAAACCCCTAATGACTAATCTGGCTTTATACCTCTCAATTGACCCATCAGTAGGGGTGTTCATCGGTCCAGGACCGGACCGGACCGGCTGGACCGAAGACCGAAAATTTGCCAAACCTTAGACCGAGGACCGGACCGATCTGGAGTCGGTCTTGGACCGGACCGGACAGGTCAGAACTCGGACCGGACCGACTCCAGACCGGTCAGATTCAATTTTCATTTTGAAGCTAAGACCCTTAATCTCATTTTGCAAATTGAAATGTAAATTCAATCCTAAAATCCCAGAATGAGATTGCAAGTACCATGAACGAAGTATCAAACCCAAAGGCCAAATCCAAATCGTAGGAACGAAACATCAAACCCAAATCTAAAATCAAATCAATTCGTTTTTTAAAAATCAACCCCCAAAACGACTTTCACAGAAATTACCCCCAAATTTCTTTCAATTACAAACCCTAATTTGTGTGACAAGGTCAGAGACTCGGATAAGATCGCGAACAACAGAAGATTACCACAGTCAAGCTCAAGCATACAGAAGATCGAGAAGAGCAAGGCAGAAAACACTTATCTGGTTGCCGGAAAACGATCAACTTGCCGAAGAGGACGACCGTAGGCGAAGCCGAAAAGGAGATGCTGCAGTCTGTCCAGGAAGGCAGTAAGGAGCCAAGGAAGAAGGAGACGAGAAGGGAACTGCCTCACGGCAGCTGTCGCCGGCCAACGAGCGCCAAGCACCAAGAACCGAGAAGGGCAGCATAAGAGAAGGGAACGGATGAGAAGGAGAAGGAGTAAGAAGTTGTGAGCCTCGAAGCCTCGAAAGTTTTGGTCTTCGAAGAAGAGTCAAAGCCAATTAGTAGCAGGATTCAGGAAATTAAAAAAAAAAATCGGTTGGTTCGGTCCACCAGCCGGTCCACCCGGTCCAGGACCGGACCGGACCGAGGACCAAAAACAGGAAAGGAAAGGACCGAAGACCGGACCGAAAAGCCTCGGTCCGGTCTGGTCCGGTCCGGGACCATTTAATGAACAGCCCTACCCATCAGGCTTAAACTTCACCTTATAAACCCATTTGGATGTAAGAGCCTTCTTGCTAGGGGGAAGAGATGTCAAGCTCCAGGTCCTATTTACCTCCAATGCTTCTAGCTCCTTATCCATGGCCGCTACCCATTCTGGGCTGTGCCGAGCTTGAGAGTACGTGTGTGGTTCAAAGACCTGCAGAACAAACATCAGGGACGCAACAAAATCATGAGACAAATGACTTAAATCCTCATATCTAAGTAGTGGGTGAGCAACTGCACTGTGGATACTATGAGACTGTGAAATGTCCTCCTGATGTCTATGATTTTTAGGGTGGATAAAATCTCTCAGCCAAACAAGAGCAGTTCTTGATCTGGTTGATCTTCTGAAAGTTGGATGGTCAGTGTGTTGATGCTGAGTATCCATCAACTCTCTATCTTCAGAATCAGGTATGAATGTGGTATTCTCCACATGGTTGGGTTATGGAAGAGCAATGGAGTCAAAGGAATCATGAAAAGTGCTGTGGGATGATCCTTCTTCTGACTGTAGAGGCAACTGAATAGCCTATCTTGGAGTTGAGTCTGACTGTAAAGGAGTCAACTCAACAGAAGTGCCAGAGTTGGGTGCAGTAGAATGAGGCCAGAAAAATGAAGTCACTTCCTTAGTTGTTGGTGGCTGCTGAATCAACTCTAAGATATGCTATTCAGTTGCCTCTACAGTCAGAAGAAGGATCATCCCACAGCACTTTTCATGATTCCTTTGACTCCATTGCTCTTCCACAACCCAACCATGTGGAGAATACCACACTTATACCTGATTCTGAAGATAGAGAGTTGATGGATACTCAGCATCAACACACTGACCATCCAACTTTCAGAAGATCAACCAGATCAAGAACTGCTCCTGTTTGGCTGAGAGATTTTATCCAGCCTAAAAATCATAGACATCAGGAGGACATTTCACAGTCTCATAGTCTCCAAAGTGCAGTTTCTTATCCACTACTTAGACATGAGGATTTAAGTCATTTGTCTCATGATTTTGTTGCGTCCCTGATGTCTGTTCTACAGGTCTTTGAACCACACACATACTCTCAAGCTCGGCACAGCCTAGAATGGGTAGCGACCATGGATAAAGAGCTAGAAGCATTGGAGGCAAATAGGACTTGGAGCTTGATATCTCTTCCCCTTGGCAAGAAGGCTCTTACATCTAAATGGGTTTATAAGGTGAAGTTTAAGCCTGATGGGTCAATTGAGAGGTATAAAGCCAGATTAGTCATCAGGGGTTTTGAACAAGTCAAAGATAAAGATTACAAGCATACCTTTTCCTCTGTTGCTAAACTGACAATAGTGAGAGTGCTTATTGCTTTGGCAACAACTAGAGGACGGCCTTTGCATCAACTTGACATTAACAATGCCTTTCTACACGGGTTTCTTGATGAAGAAGTATACATGCAGCCCCTAAAAGGCTATGTAAAGCCAAAACCAGGTCAAGTGTGCAAGCTTGAAAGGTCTCTTTATGGTCTAAAGCAGGCATCCAGATAGTGAAACTTGGAATTGTCCAAGTTTCTTACAAAACAAGGCTTTACACAATCTAAGAGTGATTATTCCTTATTTACTAAAATCTCTAAGGGATTATGCACATTCATTCTTGTATATGTTGATGATTTGTTGATCACTGGTGATGATATCAATCCATTGCTCAGATAAAGGCTCGTCTTCATGCAGCCTTTATCATAAAAGACTTGGGTCTAGCTCGTTATTTCCTTGGTATTGAGATAGCTAGATCTGATTCTGGGACTTTCCTCAATCAAAGGAAATATATCCTAGACATATTGACTGATGCTGGACTTTCTGCAGCAAAACCTGCGAAGTTTTCCATGCCCAAGGGCTTGAAGTTGTCCACTGAGACAGGGCAGCTGTTGGCCAATCCAGAAGTTTATAGGAGGATTATTGGCAGACTATTATATCTTACTCTTACCAGACCATATATCTCATATGTTGTATAATACCTCAGTCAGTTTTTGCAAGCCCCCAAGGAATCACATTATCCAGCAGCCTTACATGCATTGAGGTACCTTAAAGGGACAATCAACAAGGGCCTGTTTTACTCTAAGGACAGTGACGCGCAAGTGGTAGCATACTGTGATGCGAATTGGGGCAGTTGTCAAATGACAGCTAGATCTTTGATTGGATACTGTATTTTTCTAGGGTCATCCTTGATTTCCTGGAAAACAAAGAAGCAGAAGACTGTGTCCAAGTCCACAGCAGAAGCAGAATATCGATCAATGTCAGCCACTACATCATAGTTAGAATGGATATCCTATATTCTACATGACTTAAATGTTCTCGTTCAATTACCTTTTACACTGCACTGTGATAACATGGCAGCATTACATAGAAAATCCGGTCTTCCATGAAAGGACCAAGCATCTCAGGATTGATTGTCATTATACGAGAGATAAACTGCTTGAAGGATTCTTGAAGACAGCACATGTTTCATCAAAAGACCAGTTGGCTGATCTAATGACAAAGCCACTGGGTGAATTTCAACACAATTACCTTAGCTCCAAGCTTGGATTGCTGGACACTCCACCAATTCCAGCTTAAGGGGGGATATGGAGAATACCAAGGCTGAGTTTGTTAGTGCAGTCCTGCCACATCAGTAAGTCTGTTATTGCAGCTAACAACCTCCAGTTGGTGATATTTTTCCTTTAACATCATTGGCTTCTTAGGCATGAAGTATGTATATATGCATGCTCTATCGTGTATCCAGTTTGAAGATCAATAATCAATATTAATATGATTTCTTCCTCTCTCTTGCTCTATTCTTCTCATGGTATCAAAGCTTGTATGCATGACTCATTGTTGAAAGCTTAATATAAAATTTAATAGTTAGATAACAAACATTGCAATTTAAAATGACTACTTCTATCACCAAATATGGCATTTTACTTTCACGACTAAGAATTCCACGATTTAAGCATTTCTAGTGCGAACTATTCTCATGATGTGTGACATCATGTAAAGTTTTTTTGGAGTAGCACGTGAATAAATATAAAGCACGTGAGAAAAACTTAAAATGATTTATGGGATAATCATCAAAACCATGCCCACTAATCATATGTGACTCATAAATAGAGTCGGGGCATTATATTGCCGCTTTATGGGCTCTTTCTATAATTTTTGGGGAGGTTTGCATGTAGCCATGGTAATATTTGTTGTCTACTCTAATTATAAATTTGTTAATTCCAATGAGATACAAAAAGAGAGGACAACGGAATAAAAAAATTGCCAAATTTAAAATTCACAAATAATTTTTTGAAATTATAAGTGATTTTACCTTAATTGAAATTTAATTGATTCATTAACATAACATAAATAAGGTGATTGAGCTCTCTCACCTGGCCAGTGTCTAGTCGCTGAACATGTCTTTCTCGATTTGGACGGGCCCATCTGGTGTCTTCCAAAAACCAGCCTAGAGAGTAGCTAGCCGAACAATTAAAGGTCAAATGCCACTAGACTAAGCATGCACATATCTGTAAATAGTTAGCTAGTCACACACTCTTCGTTCATCGGGTAAGAAAATTCTCATCCATTAACACCACAATAGGTTTCGTTTCACTGTCTCGTCGACCGCAGTCACAATAAATCATAACTCGATCATCAGAGGGCTCATTTTCAAATCTTGTGGGATGTCCTTTTATTTTGTTGTTTTGCAAGCCGGAAAAGACCAACACATGAAGCATACAAGAGAAAGAATCCACGTTAGTATGAAAGCGACTCACACATTATACTATATGACATCCATCTATTCCTTCCACATTATCAGCATAGACAATAAAGCTCAAAACTTAACATATAAAATACTCCAGGAGGAATTCTATTTTCATCATATATGTGTTATTTCTGTTATCTAAGATGCAAGATGGAGTTGGCTTTTTGCAAAAAGAAAAAACAAAAGGTACTCCTAAGATATTTCATTTCTTGTAGTTGTAGTTTTCTATTTTCCTTACAACTTTTTTTTTTCGGCTCCCCTTGCTAGAGGTAAGCTTATGTCATGTTTTCTTCAACATATTTTGTCTGAACTTATTTTGAACTAAAATGGTATAAAATTATTCTGAACTTATTTGTTGAACTTTTTTTTAATGGTAAGCGGGCCTAGTCCATCAGGCCTCTATCTCAGGAGTACCCAATGGACCTTAATAGGCCAAGGGGTAAAGGATACCAAAGTCTAGACAAGCTGCCTAGGAATCAAGTTTCAACCGCAAAACTTTGTACACAAAGTACAACATTCGCGTGCAACAATGGCCAATTAGGCCAATTGCTCTCCGGTTTGTTGAACTTATCATGAACTCATTAAGAATAAATTTATAAACTTATTTGCTGAACTTATTTTGAATTTATTTGCTGAATTAATTATGAACTTATTATGACATTATTTAATGAACTTATCTAAACTTATTCTTTAAAAAATAAATTGAACAAAATATGTTAGATTTGACGGTTATGATGGCATTGACATATCTACAGCAAAGGGAACTAAGAGCATCTCCAGCGGAAGTCCTGTGAGCCAAAATCGTAGGGCCACGAGCGAGCGAGCTGCTCGTCCACGTCACCGGAAGCATGGTGGCTCGGGGCTCGGGAGCTAGCCGGCGACAGGGAGCCGCTCGCTCCCCTATTTTCTTTGCCAGCTAATCATTTTTTTTTTTTTTTTTTTTGCAATTAGACAAGAACACATATATGAGGGAGAAATAATTGAGACAAAGAGAGAATTTTATTTTCTGGGTCTCTTTGATTTGAAAAAAAATGAGGAAGTCATGGAAGGAGTGCGGGGAACAAGATGAAAGGATGATAGAGAAAGCGACAGAATTTGGAGGGGGGGTTTATTGTGATTGGGAATTGTTTTTGGTAAAGGAAAAGATAATGAAAATTATTACATGTATTAATGAAAATTATTACATGCATTAATGGAAAAGACAATGGGAATTTAAATCTTTTTCTTTATTTTTTTGGGTAAGAGACCTTTTTATTTATATACTACTATATATTAATGGAAATTATTACATGTACATGTGTAAATTATTTTTCACATAAATAATAAAGTTAAATAACAAATCAAAATATAAAAATTAAACCAATTAAATGTAGTTAAGTGCAGGGTTCATAAATATTATTTTATTTAATGAGATAAAGTAATGAGTCTTTTATTGAAGAGATGAAGGATTGTGAGTTACAAAATTAGCTCTGAAATTGACGTAATAGCGATAAACCTCAGTCGATAAGTCAAAAAATTAGCTCAATAGTGAGAATGCTCTAAGAGCAAGGGCACCCCATCCCCCGCGAGCCAAAATTTGGGAGGGCTGAGGCAGCGGGTAGCCCACGCCCGTGCACTGGACGGCCACGGCCAGCCGACTCGTGGGGCGGCTGCCTGCCGCAAGCCATCCCCCTTCCCTTTTTTTCTTTTTTTTTGTTCTTTTAAAGTTTTATTGTTATTTTTTTTGGATTTTAAAAAAGTAGTTGTGTGTGGCGTGTGGATTCATGGGTATTGTTTTATTTGATGAGTCAAAATAGTGAGCCAATTATTTAAGAGGGTGAGGTTTATAAACCAAAAAATTAGAAAAAGAATTAATGTAATAGTAATAGGCCTCCATTGATGAGTTCAAAAATTGACTTGTGATTATTCTTGCTCTAAAATGAGCGTGCGCGATTGCAGCACCCTATAACTCTCTCTCTGCTCGGTATTTCATATTATCTTGCCCGTTGTCTTCGTCTCTGATGAATCGGCTTCCGCAGAGAGAGAGAGAGAGAGAGAGAGAGAGAGAGAGAGACGCGCCCTGGGCTTTCGAGCCTGTGACGAGGCCAACGAGAAAAAACGAAAGTCACCCAAAAAAAAAAAGCCCGAAAAATAAAACGAAAAAGAAAGGGGGTTTGCGGCGCAGGTTAACGAAAATGTCACTCATGAGGCGCACGCTAGCAGTATGCGAAGGTGGATGCTTTCCTGTCCACCGTCTCCCTCCAACACGAACGCCTCTTCTCTCTCTCCCGTCCTTATCCTGCGCAGGTGAAGAAGAAGGAGAAGAAGGAGAAGAGGAGCCCTTTTCGTATTTAGGGCTTTCGATTACGGTTTCTTTTTAGCCCTTTTTCTCTCTTGTGTTCGTGCTCTCTCCCCCTCTCTCTATCCCCCATGGTGGTTGGGAGGACTGTGTTTTATACTGTGGCGTAAACAGCAGTGGACGAAGAAGAAGAAGAAGCTATGGACCGCAAGTCTCAGTTCTCTTTCGCTAATCTGTTCAACCTTGAGGTTTGATTGATTTTGTGTTTTGGGGTGTTTGTGATTTTGATTCAATTCTGCACCTTAATTTGTTGTTGAAGTTAGTGTTCGATTCTTGTTTTGGGGATTTTTTTTGAAGCGTTAGGGTTTTGGGCATTGTACGTTGAATTTGAGGATGATCTTCAATTGCATTGTGATTTGATTTGATTATTTTTGTCTCTTAATTTTGAAGCCGAGTTTTATTTTTTGTGTAGTCTTTGGTGAACTTTCAGCTGCCACAGCCAGAAGATGATTCTGATTACTACGGGAGGAGCAGTGAAGATGAGAGCGGAGATAGCCAAGGTGCATGACTTGCACTATGCTCCCTCAGTGTGTCTCTGCTGTTTGTTTTAGTGTTAGTGTAGAAACTAATTGAATTAATTGGAAGCAGCTGTTGGAATTTTAATCCTATTGCTTTTAATTCACCTACATAATAGCTGGACAGTGTGAAAGATCTCTCTTGTTCCCATAGCAACGATGGAGGATTTTAGAAAAAAAATAGCAACTAGTGGACACTCTGCGATTGCTGGGTATGTACCATGTAGTTGTGGTGGTGGAGTTGTTAGTGGCAAAGGGAAATTTGTGTTAATTGTGGCGATAAAGATGATTACTTTGTATCTTTGACATTTGTATGTTTTTCTTGTTAATGGTCTAACTTAAACAAGTTCTTTTCAATAGGAGGGATAAGGATACATACATTTGAATACCCTTTACTCTGTCAACCCCAAAAAAAGAAAGAAAAGAAAACTTTACCTTGGAAAATTTGTGCGAAAGCCGAAAGGTGAGAGTCTCATGGGGGGTATTTGGCTGATGATACAATATGCTATTATGTACATTTTTGAATGTATCGTACTTGGTTAGAAATTTTTTCATTGTGATATTGTTGTAGCAATGGATATTTGCCTAAATTAGAAATTCTTTCATTGTGATATTGTTGTAGCAATGGATATTTGCCTAAATTAAGCTCCAATGGTTGTAAAGCACCTCCACTGTTCTCCTGGAAACAAAAGTCAATCCTGTTCTCTGTTGTTCGTCTTGTTCCATTCCTCAAACTGTGCTTAAAAGGGCTTTCTTTGTGCTGCTTTCTGCTAATATTTCTTTCTTAATTATGTGATTTTTGCTAGGGGGAGTCATGGGTGGTCGTAGTAATGGAATTGTGTCCGAGAGAGAAGCAAAAAGAAGGAAGAGAAATAGGAATAGTGATGATGAGTTAGAGAATGGCTACTTCAGGACTCCTATTACTGAGGAGCATTATAGGTCTATGCTAAGCGAGCATATGCAAAGGTATAAGAGGAGGCTGAAAGATTCATCTCTGAGTCCAGCTCCTGCCCGAATTCCTACACCTGTTCTAAAAAGTAATGTAGCTGTGGCTCCGAAAGCTAGGAAACTTGGGAATGAGCACAGAGTTGTGTCGCGCGAGATGGAGAGAACTCCTGAATCATTGATTCGCCCTGGCCCTCTTAACTCTGGAAACCATTATGGAGCAAATTATGCACTTAAATATGGTGCTGACAGGTATACTTCTGCCCTGGTCACGTACTGTACAAATTGTGCATTGACAGAGAATTGTTTATGTACTCTTTTGGCTTAATGTCACGCATAAATGTTCTGATTGGTGATGTCTACTTTACAGAACCACAGAGGAGCCTGTGTATTTGGATATTGGGGAGGGGATCACTTATCAGATTCCTCCAACTTATGATAAGTTGGCACCAACTCTGAACTTACCAAGCTTTTCAGATGTTCGGGTGGAGGAGTATTACCTGAATAGCACCCTGGATTTGGGTTCCTTGGCTGCGATGATGGCTGGTGATAGAAGGTTTGGACCAAGAAGTCGAGCTGGCATGGGAGAGGCAATTCCACAGTATGAATCACTTCAAGCAAAACTGGTTGCTCTGGCTTCCAGTAATCAGGCCCATAAATTCAGTCTCAAAGTGACTGAAGCTGGGATGAGTTCTATCCCTGAGCGGGCAGCTGGGAAGATACAGAGGTCTATTTTGTCAGAGGTTGGTCAATTGCAAGTTTATTATGTGAAGGTTCTTGAAAAAGGAGACGGATATGAGGTGAGTTTCTGTGACTTGGAGTGTTCTGTTGGCTGTTTCTTTCTCCATTTCTCTGAGAGGAGGAATAGGTGTGGAAGAAGTAGATGGAAGTACTGTGTTTCTGTCAATTTTTTTCCCTCTTATATGTCTATATATATTTTATCAATTATTATCTTTTGATAGATTATCGAAAAGGGCTTACCAAACAAGCAGAAAGCAAAGAAAGATCCTTCTGTTATTGAAAAAGAGGAAAGGGAAAAAATTGGCAAAGCTTGGGTGAATATTGCTCGTAAAGAGATACCAAAGTATCATCGAATTTTCACGAACAACCACAAAAAGCAGTTGATGGATGCCAAAAGGTTTGCAGAAACCTGTCAAAGAGAGGTACGATTTATCTTTCATTACTTATACACTAATGTGGTATCGTTGTTGCTTTTAAGGACCATTTATTGCTTAATTTTTGGTCCGTTTAATTGACAGGTGAAAATGAAAGTAAGTCGGTCACTCAGATTAATGAGGGGTGCCACAATTCGAACTAGAAAGCTGGCCAGAGACATGCTGGTGTACTGGAAAAGACTGGAAAAGGAGATGGTAATTTCTTTTTTGAAGTTTTTAAATGTTTCTGGGCTTTTGGTCAACACTCTGCTAGACGTTTGACTGCCTTTGCTCTCTGTCTCTTTATGTTCTCAAGCATGCATATCCATTGGCCAATGCATCTCCCTGCATAACTGTCTCAGGGGCATTGAGATGTGAAGATAACAGCCTGAATCATTGTCTTATCGCTTTCGCTGGTGGTATTATGTCGAGGAACAATATTTAGAATAAAGTTCTTATGTTTGGTTTTAGGTAATTGTGTAGGTTTTTATTGGCAAATAACCCCTATGAATATTGATGGCCCAGTTGTATAGCCCAGCTTATTTTCCTTTGGTCTTCATGCTTTTTGAGATGGAGGTTTGGTACTCTACCTGTGTAGCATCACTAGAACTCTATGCATGCCATATTTACAATAGTTTTGGTCCTGTGACTTTCTTTTTGTTGATTCCAATGATTCTAAGATATCAAGGCAACCCATTTCAGGCAGAAGTGAGGAAGAGGGAGGAAAAAGAAGCTGCGGAAGCTTTGAAGCGTGAACGTGAGCTTGAAGAAGCAAGGAGACAGCAGAAAAGGCTTGATTTTCTTTTGTCACAAACAGAACTCTACAGTCATTTCATGCAGAATAAGTCAGCTGTACGTCCCTCCGAGGCTTTCCCTGATAGTGATGAAAACATAAATGATCAAGAAATTGAGGATGAAAAAGTTGAAGAAGATCCAGAGGATGCTGAGTTAAAGAAAGAGGCTTTGAGGGCTGCTCAAGATGCAGTTTCTAAGCAGAAAAAGTTGACCAGTGCATTTGATGATGAATGCATGAAATTGCGCCAAGCAAATTACCTTGATGTTCCAAGTGAAGATGCCTCAGCTGCTGCATCTAGCAATATTGATCTATTGCATCCGTGAGTGTTCGTCGATCTGGCCTTCTATAACTTTAACAGAGGCATTTGACTCTGTTATGTTTTATGAAATAATTAAGATTGTTATTTAGCATATAAGTTATCTGTTGATATTGGAAATTCTTTTCGATTATACAGATCCACTATGCCTGTCACTTCAACGGTGCAGACCCCAGAGTTATTTAAAGGTTCCCTCAAAGAATATCAACTAAAGGGCCTTCAATGGCTGGTGAATTGCTATGAACAGGTATTCTCAAGCCACTTGTGACTTTTTTTAGCATTGTTTTGCTCCCATCATTGGCTTGTATTGTGTTAAATCGCTTTAAATTGACTTTGTATCTATCTGTCAGGGTCTTAATGGTATTTTGGCTGATGAGATGGGGTTGGGGAAGACTATACAGGCCATGGCATTCTTGGCTCACTTAGCCGAGGTAATTATGATTGTTTCTATCTTTTTTTAATGAGAAGAAATTTTATACGGAACTTAGCTTGGTTTTACCTGCAGGACAAAAATATATGGGGTCCTTTTCTGGTTGTTGCTCCTGCTTCAGTCTTGAATAACTGGGCCGATGAAATTAGTAGATTTTGCCCTGATCTGAAAACTCTTCCATATTGGGGAGGGCTCCAAGAACGACAGATATTGCGGAAAAACATTAATCCAAAGCGGCTTTATCGTAGGTAATGATCAAGCACTATGTCCTCTGCTGTCATTCTGTGTTAGGCTTTCAACCTGTCATTTTTATAAATTTTCCCATAAAGATATGAAATGCAATGTTGTCATGTTGTTTGTTGTTAATGCTTTGCAAAACTTGTGGAGGTAGAGTATATTGTATGATATCTGAATGACAGCTGGATCGTTAGTTTGGCGCTTTCTGAGAAGTTCGTATTATGTCCTTGTCATCTTTATGTTATGCCAATAACCTGTGTTGGACTTAGGTAGTGTCAAGTGTGGATATGGTCCTTAGGTTTACGAATGGCCAATTTCTAAGGTTCTGGTATGTTTTTAGAGTAATTCAATTTGTCCAAGTGTCGTGAGTATGTCCAACTTTGTCAAGCTGAATGAAGTGCCCAAGCAACACAAACTATAGCTTCCCTCCTAGCTGCATTTTGTGGTGGATTTTACATAGCCATTTCTTTCATGCCCCTATTCAAAGCAGCATATGGGTCAGGTCCTGATGACTGTGTTGCACGCCGTGTTCTAGTTGAAGGAAATCTGGTGTTAGGTACTTGGTCTGATTCTGATATAGCAGCTACCAATACCTGAGTTTGACTTGCTGCTTACTCTACGTTGTTGTCTTTCATCTTTGGTACACTTATGTCATCTTTACATTGCACCTATGGGTTCCCTTGTGGAATTCTGGGTCAACTATGCTGGAGTACTCTTTTTTCGTGTCCTGTTTTTCTATTGTTGGCAAGATCTTCTTCTGGTTTTTGGCCATCAAGTACAGCTTACTTGCAGTGGACATAAACAACGTTCTCTTATCTCTGCTTGTTTACTAAAGGCTATGTACATCTTGACCTCCCTGTATCTTGCATGTGTTGGTCAATGTTATGTTACGGCAGGGATAGTAGAATAGTAGTTTTTCTTTGGTCCTGTTTTCCATTTGTTTTCTTTCTGGTTATTTCCCCCTCCCTCCAAGGCCTTATTACTTTTTCTTTGATTGTCAGGGATGCGGGATTTCATATTCTTATCACCAGTTATCAGCTTCTGGTTACTGATGAGAAATACTTGAAGCGTGTGAAATGGCAGTATATGGTACTGGATGAGGCCCAAGCAATTAAGAGTTCGAACAGGTTTATTTTGTTTTCTCTTTATGCACCTCGTGGCTTGATGTTTTGTGAAAAGAATGAGGGATGAACTATATTGCAAAGGATATAGTGCTGTGGCACCTTATATATTTGGTTCCTAAATAAGGGCCCTCTGCCTGTATCATCTATCTCATCTTTTTTCTCTAGAATTACCCTAGTCTTCTGAAGCATTATGCTTTAGCCCATTGGAAGCAGCATGCCTGGTGTTGTCATGTTTCTTATTTAGTTAGTTATAGTTCATGGATATGTAAACTACATTTTTGAAAATTCTGACTGTAATTACATTTGTTTTTGTTTGCAGTATACGATGGAAAACGCTACTAAGTTTTAACTGTCGAAACCGTTTGCTATTGACTGGTACACCTATCCAGAACAACATGGCAGAATTGTGGGCCCTTCTGCATTTTATCATGCCCACTTTGTTTGACAGTCATGAGCAATTTAACGAGTGGTTTTCCAAAGGGTACTGTTCTTTGCCATGATGTCTCAATTTTTAAACCAAGTGCAATGGTTTCTAGAATGTTATCCTTATATGACTGTATACACTTGTCATTGATGGTTTATTTTCAGAATAGAGAGCCATGCGGAACATGGAGGCACGTTGAATGAGCACCAGCTGAATAGATTGGTGAGTTACTGAGGTTTTTTATCTTACTGCTACTCTATTTGAATTTTTACTTCTGTTGGGCTATGCATTGATTATATATTATGGCTACGGTCCTTCAGCCTAATAAGTACATATATTAATTGCACGCTAGTAAGCGTATTGTCAAATGTCGCACAGTTTTATGAGGTTTCGCAGCATTATGTTTTGTGTCTGATGTTTGAATCTCTGGCATTTAATGTGGTTTTCAGTTGGGTTTTCCCCCTCAACCTCAACCATTTGCCTCTTTGTTTGTCTTCTCATCTTCTCGGCATCTACATATTTAGAGCTCATTTTGTGTACTTCCCTTGACTTCTGTTGACCTAATATGTTATCTTCATGCTTGTGTGACATAGCATGCAGTTTTGAAACCGTTTATGTTGCGGCGAGTTAAGAAAGATGTGATTACGGAGTTGACTGGGAAAACAGAGATCACAGTGCATTGTAAATTGAGCTCCCGGCAGCAGGCTTTTTATCAAGCTATAAAGAATAAGATATCACTTGCCGAGTTGTTTGACAATAGTCGTGGGCATCTTAATGAAAAGAAGATTCTTAATTTGATGAATATTGTTATCCAGTTGAGGAAGGTATATTATTTTCCCTTCATTCTTGTGTCCAGCTTTGTTTTCAATCCTGATCTTAATATGGTGATTCAGCGTTGTTAACCCTATGGCCTTGATGTTTCATAGGTCTGCAATCATCCAGAATTATTTGAAAGAAATGAGGGTAGCTCATACTTCTACTTTGGAGAGATTCCAAATTCCCTTCAGCCCCCTCCTTTTGGGGAGTTGGAGGATATACGCTACTCTGGTGGCCATAATCCTATAACATACCAGGTACCTTATCAAATTTCTTTTTGATACACCTTATTTCGCATATGTATTACATGCCTAGAACCATCCCTACTCCTCTTAGCTGAGCATGCCTTTTTCATTGCTTTAAATAGCTTTATGTTTGTTCCGATTCCTATTTCTCCATTCTTTTTGCTATGGTACATCATTCTTCAGATCTTTCTGTTGCTTGCTGTTATACATGCATAGACAATTATTTAAGCAGTCTGGTCTCTCAACTGAACACCATGTTGTCGAGTGACTTTCTGGCCTGTATTTGTGTTATTTTTAAAAGATTCTGTCTTGGTTATTGAGTATCCTGTGCTCTCTGCAAATCTAGGTCTTCTTTTAAACTTCCTTTGGGCAACCCTAATGTTATCTGATTTTGAAGATATGTACTTTTCAGTTTTTCTAATAGTTCACCTGTTCTTCCATCTTGCTTGGGTCTCTGTGCGAAATGTCATTTTTTTTAAAAAACAAAAGCTCTGGTTATGATGTGTGGACAGTGTTCTTCATTTTCAGGTACCCAAATTATTATATGAAGAAGTTGTCCGCAGCTCTGGGATGGTTTGCTCTGCTGATGGACGTGGTCTTAATAGAGGCTTTTTTGAAAAGTACTTTAACATATTTAATCCTGAAGCTATGTATCAATCCATGCTACCCCGAGGAAGTAATATGGTTGCATCCTCTATTAGAAGTGGAACATTTGGTTTTACCCGTCTGCTGGATTTATCACCCGCAGAGGTCAAATTGTTGGCTAATGGTTCCTTCATGGAGAGGGTAATGTTTTCTATAATGAGACAAGAAGGGCAATATCTGGATGATGCTGTAGACATGTTGATGGAGGTTGAGGATGATGGTCTTCAAATTGAAAGGGGAAAAGTCAGAGCTGTCACAAGAATGTTGTTGGCACCGAGTAAGAAAGGCAATAGGTTTCTTAGAAGGAAGCTTGCGACTGGTCCCAGTGATGCTCCATTTGAAGCATTGGTTATTTCCCATGAGGACAGGCTCCTGTCAAACATCACTCTTCTTCATTCAACATACACTTTCATCCCCAAAAGCAGAGCACCCCCGGTAAGTCTCTCACCCTTTGTTTTGTCTTCATGACTAGTATAGATTTGCTTGATTTTAATGCATTGAGTTCTTTGATGATTCCTTAGATTGGTGCTCACTGCCCGGATAGAAACTTCTCCTATCAAATGCTTCAAGAACAACATAACCCCTGGGTGAAAAAGCTGTTTGTTGGGTTTGCTCGCACATCTGAATTTAATGGGCCCAGCAAGCCAGATGGCCCCCCTCATCATTTAATTCAAGAGGTGGATTCGGAGCTTCCTGCCTCACAGCCTGCACTTCAGTTGACACACAAGATTTTTGGCTCTTGCCCACCCATGCAAAGTTTTGACCCAGCAAAGCTGCTAACTGTATGATTGTCTTTTCTCATTCTCTGTCTATCAGCTACTTTCTTTGTCCTATTTTTGACAGTATTATGATTATGCTGGTACTGTATATGGGATCCAGGACTCTGGGAAGCTTCAGACGCTTGACATATTATTGAAGCGCTTAAGAGCGGAGAATCATCGTGTTCTATTGTTTGCACAGATGACAAAAATGCTTAATATTCTTGAGGTATCTGTAATTCATATAACATGTCTCTTGTGTCTCAGTATCTCCTTCCCCTTCTTGTCTGCATCCTAGTGCACTTATGAGAGGTTTTTCTTCTTCCTTTTTTTTTTTTTTTTTTTTTTGGGGGGGGGGGGGCGTTGTCTGCAGTAGCTGTTTGATAAACGTTATGTCTGTGGCTCTGGCTTCCCTCCCTACTTATCTTCATTTGGCTTCTCTTTGGTTCCTTTAAACGGAAATTTTAAGTGCTTCGCTGATCCCTTTTCTTCTGCCAGGATTACATGAATTACAGAAAATACAGGTATCTTAGACTTGATGGATCATCAACCATCATGGATCGTCGAGACATGGTCAGAGATTTCCAGCATCGGTGAGGCAGTTTTTCCTTTCCAAGTTTTTAATGTGTTTGCTCTGGTTTCTAGCTGAACAACCCTCAAGGAAGGGGAGGTTATTTTTGGGGGGGGGGGTAAATTCCATGCGTGTTATGTTTTAGGGGACTAATGTGATGAATGACTGTAGCATTTATGTGTTGCAGGAGTGATATATTTGTGTTCCTGTTAAGCACTAGGGCCGGTGGTCTGGGTATCAACCTGACGGCTGCTGATACGGTTATCTTTTATGAAAGTGATTGGAATCCAACACTGGATCTGCAGGCAATGGACAGAGCTCATCGTTTGGGTCAGACTAAAGATGTTAGTATACAGAACCTTATTTTCTTGTGAATGTCGTTAGTGAAATTTACTTGATTTGGCTTTTTGTGGGTGATTCTTTTTTGAATGAGTACTATGGGGCAAGTTTTGACTCCATGTAACTTTGCTTTCACACATATATAGGCATCCTATTGTCCTTTTGCAGTATTAGGGCCAATTATTTTGTTGTGTCTACAATATTGCATTTGGATTTATGGTGACCCAAATTCTAGTCTTCTAACGGGAAAAAAGGCTTATAAGTAAGTTTGAAAGTTCTCTTGTACTCAGCGCCCCCCCCCCCCCCCAAAAAAAAAACACTTTGGGACTTGGATGATGCAGGGGCACTAGTACAAGTGGACAACCGATGAATCTCATAACTTCATCATGTTACAGGTTACGGTCTATCGTCTGATCTGCAAAGAGACAGTGGAGGAGAAAATTTTACAAAGAGCAAGCCAAAAAAATACCGTCCAGCAATTGGTGATGACTGGAGGCCATGTACAGGGCGATTTATTGGCTCCAGAGGATGTTGTTTCTTTACTGATTGATGATGCTCAGCTGGAGCAGAAATTGAAAGAAATTCCATTGCAGGTAAGTCTAGACAAGAGGGACACGAGTTCTTACATATTAGTCTCAATGGTTAATATTTGCCCGCCTTAACCCATTTTGGAAGATCTGTTCTTAAAGGATATATATTGGTAACTTTATCCAGGTCAAGGACAAGCAAAAGAAAAAGCGGCCTGCTAAAGGCATACGGATCGATGCTGAGGGTGATGCTTCTTTGGAGGATCTTGACACTGCGAATGAAACTAAAGAAGCTGAACCCTCTCCAGACCCAGAAAAATCGAAGTCTAGCAACAAGAAGGTAGCTAGAGTCGGCTATAATATTTGTTGCTGAATGAGATTTTTACTTGCTCATACACCTATTCGTGGCACTAGAAAAAGGCCAGTCATATTTTAAGTAGGGAAAAATGGTTACTTAGTTTATGTTTGTAGCTAATAAATTTGTTCTTTCCCATTTTAGCAAGGCTAAGCATGCTAAAAAAGTTATGCATATGCAATTTCACTACCTGAACTGAAGAACCTGGCTTGAAAGATGGCAAGCTATACTTTACCTGGACTAAATTGGTTTACGCAAACTGGATTGACTTGGAAGTTTATTGACATTTGTTGAGAGTTTTCTGTTGGAGAAACTTACTGGAACCATGGACTTGAACACGAGCTGAACTTTGAATAACCCTACCACAATCTGAACATAGTCCAGTACAAAATCAACCAGCTTAAATGACCTATTTGCCAGGTCTAGACTAACAGTGGTGAAACCAAAACTTTTTCGTGGAGGATGTCCAACTTTCAAAGGACTTGAGATTTTGAAGCCTCTTATTTCTTTGGATGTCCTCTTCAAAAAATCCAATGATATTTTTATATAGTTTGAGCAACTGATTGACTACTATTTTCACCTATTTTAGTATTTTTCTCACTCAAAGCTTGACCCATATGTGCAGTGCCATCTGTTTCTGGAGCTCTTATACAATTGTTCATGTTAATTACTGTCTTTTTGAACTGCAGAGAAAAGCTAGTGATAAACAAGGTCAATCAAAGCAGAAGGGCGGGACAGCAGCCAATGGCGGAGCAACTGATTTGGGTTCAGTGCCAGGTAATGAGTTGAACGGCTCCATTAATGATTCCGACCAACAGCAAAGACCCAAGAGGCCGAAGAGGGAGAGACCGACCAAAAGTGTCAATGAGAACATCGAACCTGCATTTACGGCCACCCTCATTGCAGCCTCTCAACAATCCCAACTCTTACCTGCTCTTGATCAGAGTTCAGGTGGTTTTCGACAATTATCAGCGGAAAATCTCCCTCCTTAAGGTAGAGTGGGTTTTACTTAGATGTTTGGTTAATATCCGGGATCAATATCCTAATCTGCTCCTAGGTTAAAGCTATATAATGGTTGGCCTTTCCCAAGGTTCTCTGCTTCCATTTTTTCCGATCCTGATCATTTTGGATCCTGGGGAAGCAAGCAGGACCTATTTGTATCAGTTTTGTACAGGTTTATTAGGGTACTGGTACCATTCTTCACTGGCCACAGTTGACATAGCCATCCAGTGTAATTATCATCCATTACAAGAGAAATATATGCCAAAGTCATCTCTATCTTTTTCCTTTCTCTCTCTTTTTTTCCCCCCCGTTTGTGCATAGGAGTATTCATTTATTTTTACTTCTAGACTTCACTTTTTATACATATAAAGAGAAGGTTACTAATTCCTCCTGTTATAGAGGATCCAATTCTATTTGAGCACAAAAAACAGTTGAGAAGCTAGGGCAGTTGTGAATATTGGTTCGGAACAGAGAGTTTAAGGTCAAATCTGTCGGCACGTACGGTTAAATTTGTAAGTCTTTGCTGCCAACTTAGCACGTTGATTCACCTTCCCTCCAACATTGGCGGCTGGGACCCACTGCCCAAATTATAGGTAGGAAATGGCCCAAAAGAATCCTTCACAACAATTTCAAATGGCATTTCCGTTATGCCGATGGCATGACCATCTGATGGGGATTCAGATTTTAGCTTTGTAGATGGTTTGTTCATGTGATCTCATTAATGAAAGCGGCTATCAACAAACTGGACTCATCATGTCAATGTCTTTACGATATATTCTCTTTTTCTTAATTGCATGTGTAAATCCACAAAGCCTAACAAATCTCAAATTCATGACTCATGAGAGATTGAACAATTGTATATCATATCTTCGTTAAAGTTGATTTTCCTATCAAACGGGGCTTATACATATTTTGCACTATCTTCTGCAATTACTCAATTAATCAATCATCACTTCAGTATAGAAAACTCTTTTTTTTAAAAGTTGAGTATTAGTTTCCTACGCATTGACCTTCAATATTAGTTGTATTCATTACTAGTACTCATCGAATACTCGAATAATTTCGCACTTTGAAGAAACGAAGTTTATGAGATTGTGCTAATTTTCATGATGGAGAAAGGCCAATAAAGTTGTGGATGATACAATTAATGGGACAGATGAAAATTTAGAAAAGGGTATGAGGAAGCCACAGCAAAGCAAATTCAAAGTGGAACAAAAGGAGGGACCAAAAGTGGGTGATGATGACTACTGGCATTGTCCAGATAACACATTGCTGCCTTTACATAGTGTTATTAATGACAGTTGGGGAGGTTGGCATCCTCCGTAATCTTTAATGCTTTGACAGCCTAACCAACTCTTACTCTCTTAATCACCCAATCTTCTTAAATTCAGTACCTCCATCCCCAATAAATTCAAGCCATCACATAATGGGCAATCAGTTAATACACTTTTCACACTCTCATTTGATTTGGGTTACCATTTTTCTCACCTGTAAATGCATGCATTACTCATGCTTTAAACCCTCAGAGAGAGATTGAGAAGAGGGTGTCTGGGATTTTGACTGAGGGAGAAAGAAGACTGGGATAAATCAACACGAAAAGGTTTGAGCTTTGAAATAGGAATTTTCAATTATTTGTTTATCATTACTTTTCATTTTCAATTTTATAGTGTTTTAATTTTCAGGAAATTATCTATGGTAGCTGAACAAACCCGGGCGGAAAAAACAAAGATACAGTTAGTATATTTGTTGTTCTGTCCTGTTTTCTCAATCTACCAAGATATTGTGTTTTTTTTTTTTAAATCATTCCATATATGTTGTTCTTCCTGTTGATGGGTATAGAATTCTGGGGGCAAAATTAGAAGATCCCTGTGATTAGTTCTGATTTAGGTGAGAAAATACACCAGTCAACATCTTTTGTCCTGAAGAATTCTGGGATTTGGGCTTCTGTTTTGGGAAAGTAAAGATTGTTATTTTGAGTGAAGAATTGGGTAACATAAAGTTAGAACCACTATAACCATATCAGAATTTGAGGGGGGCTAGAGAAGATTTAAGCATTTGTTGAGCAGCAAAGCCTGAAAGTCGGCACAAACCAGTTGCATATCAAGTGTTTGATTTTTTGGGATAGTATTTATCAGGGGGTTTGTATTTGGGTTGGTCTTGTAATTGGTATCGAATTTGATTTGGAGAGTATGGTTGGAAACATTGAAGTCATGAACCATAAAGCCTATGCAAATGGGTCTGTTCATCACCATAATGGCTGCGAAGAGAAGCTCAATGAGCTTCGAAGCCTACTGGGGAAGGCTGATGGTGATCCTTTGAGAATTGTTGGTGTTGGAGCTGGAGCTTGGGGTAGTGTATTTGCAGCTTTGTTGCAGGATAGTTATGGCCAATATCGCGATAAGGTTCAAATTCGAATATGGAGGAGGTCTGGCAGAGCAGTTGATAGAGCAACTGCAGAGCATCTGTTTGAAGTGATCAATTCGAGGGAGGATGTGCTGAGGAGATTAATTCGGCGTTGTGCATATCTCAAGTATGTTGAGGCGAGATTGGGTGATAGAACGCTTTATGCGGATGAGATACTGAGGGATGGGTTTTGCTTGAATATGATTGATACCCCACTTTGTCCATTGAAGGTTGTAACCAACTTACAGGAGGCTGTCTGGGACGCTGACATAGTTGTGAATGGATTGCCTTCAACTGAAACACGTGAGGTGTTTGAAGAGATTAGCAAGTATTGGAAGGAGAGACTCACAGTTCCTATCATTATTTCTTTGGCAAAGGGTATCGAGGCTGCCTTGCATCCGGTGCCCCACATAGTCACTCCTACGGAGATGATTTACCGAGCAAGTAAGACCTCCCCCACCCCTATTGTTTTACAATGAAAATTATGTTTTCTGTTCGTCTTATTGAATCATTCCTTGTTCATAGTATCATCAGTAAACTGTTATCGAATTCCATATTTTGCTCTAGACCATCTATTCAATAATACTTGCACAACGGTTACCTTGAGGCACTTCCACTTCAAGAATGCTTTAGGCTAGTTACACTTTAGAGGATGGTGGACCAATGGTATTCTCCAAAATGCTCCCACTCTCATTTAGCTAACTCAAGCCCTCACGTCAGGACCCTAATAATTAAGATCATAAATTATATTGCAAAGTTTCTTTTGAAGAGATAGTGAAGTTGAAAGCTCTACGTCATGTTTTAATTATGAATGGTTGTCATGAGTAGCATCATTATTTCCTTCTGTATGATGCCTCATTGTGACCTCAGCAGAATTTGCTATTATGCACCCTCCTCATTGAAAGACCTTATGAGCTCATTCCATGTATTCTTCTTGTGATTCTCTTAAGCATTAACATTCGCTCCTGGCAGCCGGAGTACCAATGGAAAACATCCTTTACCTTGGTGGACCAAATATCGCATCTGAAATCTACAACAAGGAATATGCTAATGCACGTATATGTGGAGCTGAAAAGTGGAGGAAGCCTCTGGCAAAGTTTCTAAGGCAGCCCCATTTCATTGTGTGGGACAATAGTGACCTTGTCACGCATGAAGTTATGGGAGGTCTGAAGAATGTGTATGCTATTGGAGCTGGTAAGTGGATAGTTTTATCAATGCTTTGCTTTCTAGATATGGATCACATAGCTGCTCTTAAGGGTATGTAAAGTGTTCTGCATTTTCGAAGTTGTAGGATTTTCTTTCGTCCTTAAGGATGCAGGTCAACAGCAAAGCAATATTGCGAAGTCTTTATGCCCCTCTTTCATGGCTTTACGAACACGTGATGTCTGAATCTAAACTTCGATACTAGTGACTCTCAATTTAAACATGCTGAGCAAAAGAAAGCATGAGAAGTACATGCCAAAATTGGAAGTAATCATTCTGGTTGTTACCTTGTACATAGTGTATTTTTGGAGATTGCAAGTTCACTGATGGATATAACCTGTAGGTTGTTATTAGAAAAGCCTCACCCTCTCCCCCCCTCCCCCCAAAAAAACCCCAAAAGAATCCACCAAGAAAAGTTGAAAGACAGCCTCTTATTTTTCCATTTCAATTGTATGTGGCTCTAGCTTTTCATTTGAAGGGTTTGTCTGTTGTGGTCTGTTAAGTCTATACAGGTATCCAAATATAGAATTCTGCAAAATTTCACATAGAACTGTGGTTGTGCCAGATATCAAGTGCATGTGTACACAAAGACTGAATAGGATTCATTCAATCTTGTTATTATTATTATTATTATTATTATTATTATTATTTGTCAAAGATTCATTCAAAATTGCTATTTCAGCACTAGATTTTCAAATTTTCAGGGATGGTAGCAGCGCTTACGAACGAAAGTGCTACCAGCAAATCAGTGTATTTTGCACACTGCACATCAGAGATGATATTCATTACTCATTTGTTGACCGAAGATCCCGAGAAGCTTGCTGGCCCATTGCTTGCTGATACATATGTTACGTTACTAAAGGGACGTAATGCATGGTATGGTCAAATGCTTGCCAAGGGTGGACTCAGCCTTGATATGGGTGATAGCATCAGTGGCAAGGGGATGATTCAGGTATTGAGCTGTCGCATAGTTCATACTGCAACCTATGGGTTTTATCTGTAAGATCACAGATTCTATTACTCTATTATTAGTTTCTGTTTCTTTTTCTTGATTCCCTTTCTTTCGGGATATTTTATGGGAGGCAAGGAAGCTGCTTATTTTGGTCAGGATGTAAGGGAGGAGATGAGTGAGGACTCAAAAGTACCTTTGTCAAACATTCAACACTTTGACATGAATATGGACACTTACCATAAACGGACATCCTGAATACGTACCTGTGCAAATATTTGCACTTGAGTCACAATTAGCATAACTCTTACGGCCATTTAATTTCACGGGAACTACTGTACTCCACCAATTCCAAACAGGGGAGTTTATCTTCTCTACAGTAGAAAATTATGCTACAACGGAATTTATCTGCACTTGTGGATATTCAGCATTTGAAATTATAGATTGCTCTCATTTGACAGGGTGTCTCCGCAGTTGGAGCATTTTATGAACTCCTGAGCCAGTCCTCTCTGAATGTGCCTCTTCGTGGGGAAAGCAAGCCAGTCGCTCCAGTTGAGCTATGCCCGATCTTAAAGACACTTTACAAAATACTTATAACAAGGTAATCCTATGCTCAATAGTTCACGCAAATGTTCTTCATTCATTTGTCTTCTCTTTTTTCACATGATTTACCATTACTCCCATTCTATCAAGTTTATGGTCTGCTTCCAATTAATTGAAAATTCTTTCAAAAAAATCATTGCAAATATGTCAGAAATAGTTCCTCTACTTGTTTAGCATAAGGTTGTGTACATATGGACTTCTCCATATGTTTCTTGCTATTTCTTTCTGCAAGTTAACTTGTCGATGCAATATCTTGCAATATCTTAATGTAAGCATCTTCTTTTTCTCTCAGGGAACAAGCAGCAAAAGACATTCTCCAAGCGCTGAGAGATGAGAACATGAATGATCCCCGAGAACGGATTGAAATTGCACAAACCCATGCTTTCTACATGCCTTCACTTCTCGGACAGCCGTTGAATTCTTAGTTTGATCACATCTTATCATGTCATCTTCAAAGTTTGGTTACATCTTATCATGTCATTTTCCTATATTTATTTATACATCGGCAATGCTATGCTTAATGTCCATTTATTGTTCAAAGAGATTGTTCTGCACTTCTGCTTGTCAGACTGTCAGTGTCAAAACTTGTCCTGTTTCATATTTGTGCAATGAAATGAGGAAAGGTTAATATGGAATCTGAAAACAAAATTGTTGGCAGCCATAATCTATGGGTATTGTGAAGATCTGATTATGCATGCGGCAATGCAAAGGTTTATTAGTTTTGGTGCCAAAAATATCAGCTAATTACATGGTGAAGACTTGTATAAAACGACCCTCATATTGAATCCTTTAGCTTGTCCCAAGATATGATACTTCAGTTGCTTGATTTAAAGGGTAACCAAGCGCTAAACATTGTCTGCTTAATCAAGTCACATAATCTTTGAATTTAAGATAAGAAGCTGCATGGGGTTCAAATTACACTGTGTTGTTAAGTAGGCCAAAATTGACAAATTTATTAATATAGTTCAGGCCCAAGTATGATGAGAACTCGAATGAACGAGGCTCAAACATAAATCAAGTATTTGATGAACATGTCCTATTCGAGTAAAAATAACATACTTCAAATGACTTGTTCTATCATATCAAGTTTATATAAATTGAATGTAACCAAGAAAGGTACATACGACGAACAAAAATAATAAATGATAAACATTTTTCACTCACATGTCTCTGTTCTACATGCAAAACAAAGCAATTAGCACAATAAAGGTCTAATGGTTATGGTTGAGACTATACATTTTTTAATTTCAGAATTGAAGGGCTTGTTCTATTCAACTTATCTTGAGTAACTTATTACTAATAAATGCTGAACAATACTAATAATAAATATGATTTAGTATTAATCAGTATTGATTAGTGCTGATTAGTATTGATGAGTGCTGATCATGTACTTATGATAAGTTGCAAATAACAGATCTTCTACCTCTCATGATATTTAGACCTAGTAAGACTAACCCAAGATCCAAAACCTGAAGCGAACAACACGAACCTGCATCAATTTTCGACCTGATACTTGCAACAGACTCACCTAAAAGCAGCGATGGCAATGGGGTAGGTACAGAGTGGGTTGAATTGTATGTACATACATCCCTATTTTTGAAAATCATACCCATATTCATATCTATAATATATCCATCGGTTGTTAAGAAGTAAAGTTTATGCCCATTAAAAATTACCTCATTTGAATCGAACTATCATTGATCCAAAATATAATCCAATCCAAAGGCCAATTTACCACATTGGATCCTTTTTTATTTTTTTCGTTTTTTGGGGGGGGGGGGGGGGGGGGGGGTGTTGTGAGGTGGTCCGAGGGCTGGACTTTGAGAGGGAAATTTGTGCCGTAGTTGACGTCTCTGCTCCTCCCTGTCCTAATTTGCAATGACAAAGCCCTCAAGGGCGTTGAAGGTCGAAATTCCCTTTCCAAAACACTACCACAACTTGTACTTTTAGCTTCAATTTCCCAATACAATTTTAGGGTTTTGAGGTGCCAACAATGGCTGACTATGCAACTTCCAACGAGGGTCTCAAAGAACTTCTTAAACCCTTCTACCAGAGAGCTTCCGAAGCTGAGGTTCGCTTTCCCATTTTGCCCATTTCCTTTTTTTTTCCCCACATTTTCCTTCTGTTAGCAATTAGGGTTTATGTGAGTACAAGTCGAATCCTAGCTTTCCTTTCCGTGCGATTCGTGGGCGTTCAATTGCCCTTTTCTTTATTTTTTGTGAAAAATTGTCATAGTTTCATATGTTATGCTCTTGAGGATATGATGGATGATTGTCGTGTAAAGCATGAAATCTATGAATAAGAAAAAAACAAGAATTGCACTCAAGCTAAGATACTTGGCATTTAGGAGTTTTTTTGCTGTGATTATGTGTATGAAATTGAAACATTATAACTTTGTTTCAAAGGATCGCTTGTCAAGACTTGAAGCTGGGCTATCTGCTAAAAAAGGTAAGACCTTAAAGCTTGAAATTGTATTGGTGCTTAGAAAAGCAACAGTGTTGTTTGAAGTGGGCTAATTCATGAAATAAAATGTTGATTTTAACAGGGATTCTGGAGCCTGGCAATGAGGAATGCTCGAAGCAGGTGAAAGAGCTTGAGTTGAAGTTGGAACAAGTTACTGCAGAGTTAGCTGCTGAGAAAGAAAAGGTCTTACAATCCTTCCCCCCCCCCCCCCCCCCAAAAAAAAAACCAAACAAAATTCAACTATAGGCTTATTACTCGAACTCTTCAACAGTTTAGTGTCTCTTGTTGATTTTACATTCAGGTTGCCAAGCTCACTGTTGAAAACAATAAGAAAGAGTACCGTATAATCCACCTTGTTCGATCACTCAGAGAGGCTGATCTCAATTTGGAGAAGAAGTCAAGCAGTTAGGTGCGTAGCTTCTCCATCCGATACTGCAATCAGTGTTTTAGAATCGGTGCAGTATGAAGCAATGAATTAGAAAATCATTTGCTTGCTTAAGTCATATTTCGTATGTAGTATGAAGTGGAAATTGTTGCATGCCTAACTGGCTTTTTCTCAATCTGTGTGTGTTGGGAACCAGTTTTGGCTTTTGCTTGATTATTATGATGTTACATCTGTTATTGAATTTGAATTGCATCTTGCAAATGGAGTACAACTTCAACAAAGGGATGTGCAATTTAAAAGAGAGATTGACTGAATGTTCCAAAATTTTCACTTCCTTTTTAATTTGTTATAGCCTGGACATGTATTAATGAGTATCATATCTGCATTGATACCCTGTTTTTTCTGATGCATACAAGTGCGATACCATATAACTCTTCATGTAATTTGGAGTGTGATTGTGGACTTCATTCAACATGAAAATCGTCTGCCAATCATTAGATGCTCTTGTTCTCTATTTGTAACTTGTGGGAAGGCAAAATTTAATCATGGATATTCTACGATTCTTAAAGTGATTTATGCTATAATGGTTAGTTAAGTTGGGTGCAGCATATAAATGGCCTTTTACATTTTGAGAAGCTATGGTTGCTACACCTGTGGCTGGACAACTTGACGTCCTATCCGCAAAGGATATGCTGCATTACGTGGTAGTCTGCACATGTCCAGAGATTTGTGTCTGGGCTTGCAACTTTGTACGATGTTTCTGGCATAGATGAAGTGTCAATTATGAGCACCATGTTAAAGTGCAAAGTCCATGATTGGTACTGAGTGTAGGAGGATATGATACTAGTGGGCACATGACACTAATGCAAATGCTGTAATCTTAATTCCCATATTTGCTTTTGAGAGAGGATATCGATGACTGAGAATTACGTCTCAATCCTGCAATTATGGGAACATGTCAAGTGGACCCCTATTAATGTCAAATCAGTTTTAGACCTTTGAAAGCAGAATGACATAAATGATTGAGAATTATGCCATAAACTTTGTTAATTATCAAACTGCATGAACATGTCTGACCATTGTTAAAGGCAAGTCACTTTTGGATCCAGTCATCGGGAAACAAGGTCTCTCAAATGCAAAATCTGACACCTACTTATGCTTGCATGGGGCCTGACAGAGATCCTTAAATAAAACTACTGCTTCATAGCATTCTCTATTAAGATAAGGAGTGTGAGGTAGCTTATATTGTGTTTCTTTTACTGAATATACCGTAGTAACATGATTGTTGCGCTTTGCTGCAGGTCATGATTCCAAACTCGCAAGATGAGCATGAAGCTGCCCCTGACATGTACTACTATTCTATTTGTGACGTTTTCAATCTTTGAGATGGACCGGATTTCACAGTTTCCCCTGAAGAATTGTGCTGAGAACCAAGTAGGGATGGAAAAGAAACAGAACTTCATGGAAGGAAGAAAAGAGTAGGGACTTCCTCAATTGGAGTTGGACTTGTAACATTCCACAAACGAGTGGTATTTGGAAATAGGCTTTTGAGCAGTGTTTACCGCATATACTCTGGTACATGGATTTCATGGTCTCTAAAATTCGGCAAATTGTCACATGTGGTCTGTGCATTCGTCAATTCAATTTCCTGTGCATTGCACTTCCCGGACCAAGTAGCCCAACAGTGAAGTGGTATGTGAATGTGAAGATGCCATGCAACTAGCTATCAGCTATGGAGTCAAGACATTGAATATGGGGCGGGGAAGGGGGGTGTTTTCCTGGCTGGTATCTATAATTTGGTGTTATATTTGGTTAATGTACATCTTGATCTTGCTCAGCCTTAAATCGTGGGTGCATAATATAGTGTGGTTCATGGTAGCTTACTAGTTTCCATGAAAAGGATCATAAAATGTTTAGAAGCAAATAATGTTCAAGATTAAGAGAGGTCTATTATAAATATAATGTCAAAACTCTTGTGAAAGCATGCTTGTCTGGGATCAGTTTTATTCATTTTAACGGAACAGCAAAAATGGCAGTACGATAGAACAGCAGCCTTTTGTCGAAGAGTGCAGTTAAATGTCCATTTTGCGAGTTAGAGTAAGGCTGCATATATCATGACAACCTCAATGTCCACACCTGAAAAGTGAAGAACGAAAAAAGACACACCACCTCCAATAGGACTTCAAGGGATGTGCACAAGACTTCAAGCGTCGTGTGCTGAACCTGTTCGGAGTATGTAATGGTGAAAACGGGCATAACAAAGGCATTTGAAACAACCTGATCGGAGTATGAAATAGTGAGAACGGGCATAGCAAAGACATTACCAACAACGTGCTATTTATCATTGTTGAATAAAGTGTGCTCTTGGGTTGGCAGAAAAAAACAAGTAACTCCTAGGTGAATTGTAGCACTTTGCCTCTACATATGCATTGCTATAAAACACTGTACAACATGAGGTTCATCATCATCATAGATTAATATAACAGCTAAATCAAATATCTGCGTCAGAAAACCTACATGGCTACATATATCAGAACTATGACCATCAAGCTGCAGTATAACAGTGTGCGGCATGTATCTTCTTGTATCCCTAAAGTCAGCTTCCTACAGGGACTGGCAAGGGGGGGGGGTTGAAAAAAAAAATGAATGGATTTATACATCCCCCATTGCCCGTAAAAATGATCAGAGGCACAGTCGCTTGGTCAATTCCTCCACTATCTTTTCCTTCTTGAGTTTATACGATCCACGCATTTTGTTTTGCTTCATGATTGCCTTGAGTTCTGAAACTTTCAGTTTATTCAAGAAACAGGGGTCTTCTTCAAGCCTTAACCTCAAGTTCTCCAGATCATTGATGGGATCCTCTGCCATAGCAACAGCATTGGCATTTGTAGAATCGGATGCGACTATTGAACTCTCTACTTCTCTGACATCAGGTGATTTAGCGAGCATCTGCCTTCCATTCAGTGACTTTGCACCAAAAACTTCTCCTGTTGTGTTTGAAACTTTCACTTCTAGACACTGAATGCTAGGACCGTCTCTGCTGGCTCCTTGTATTTGCCGCCTCTTGGTCCCTACAACTCCAGACGTGTTAGCATAAGCTATGCATTCATTAATTTTCAATTTCCTCTGCCAATTTGATTCTGGGAAAGGAAATGCCCTCTCAGCATTAGAAGAAGTCATGCCTAAATGGCCAAATCCTTTTGCATTTGAAGGGGATTCCTTCTTTCCAATTTTCCTGAGTGGCTTTGGCATCAGGCTTGGGGTAGAAGGATCAACACCACTGAGAACTGATTGGGTTTTCCTCTGCACTTTCTGCCCTTTAAGTATTGAGCTTGAACCAAATTTCCTTCTGTTATAAGTGATATGATTGTTGACAAGACTTTGAGACTTATTTTCAGTCTCCTTCAGATGATCTTCAACCAGATCTTCTATTTCATGATCTTGAATTATGGGAATGGAATCAATGGCAACTTCTTGATCTGGAATACTCAGATCAAAATCATCTTCAAATTTCACTAATGGTTCTATCTTGACAGACAAAAATGTCAACCCACTTTCACCAATTTTTGATCCAGTAAAGCATTCCTCAGTTTCTTCAGGTTGCAAACCATCAGTCATTGAATGTCCTTCATCACAAGTCTAGACAAGAACGCACATACAATGATCAGCTCATTAAGGCAGAACTAGACAGTTGTCACATCTAGGAAAGCATGAAACTGTGCTCGTATATGGACAGAAGTGGATAGCGGATTTCCTAAACAAGAAATATCATCTGAATAGAACCAAGACTAGAGGAAATTGTAGACAGTAAACCTAAAAATGACAACTGGAGAACTAATGCATGCTAGAAGTTAAGGAATAGGCTAAACCTGGAAGTGAGTTGGGGTCATGACAGGCTTCACAAGTAATAGTCCACTGCTCCGTCCCAATGTGCATCTGTCAGCATCAAGTTGAGCACTTCCCGTCACCTCAACATCAGGCTTGCACACATCCCTTCCCTCTTTTGGGTCCTTTGATGCATATCTAGCAGCATCGGAGCTAGACTCTTCAGAAATAGCATGTGCAGGCTGCTGTTCAAAGAAAGCAATCAAGAAAATTAATAATGCAACAACTGATACAGAATAGAACAATTGAACCATTAAGAGTCCAGTCCTCTTAAAAGCGCAGTTCATAAACAATATCAACTAAATGCAAGAATGATAATTGACTAAGATGCATTATAACTGAAGAGAGCAAACAGGTTTACCTGTCTTTCAATAGTTGTCGCTGGCTCTCCAGATTCCATACTTAATTCAAAACCTGCGGTTTGCTTTATCAACTCCATATCAATGTTGGAGCCCAAATTGGCAAGCATGTCCTCTCCATTCAATACCATCTGTTAAAAAGACACAAGAAGCAGATTAAGGCATAATCATAATGATCCTCAACCGTAGAATGGGGCGAATGTTCTACTGGCCTTTTCAGGAGGTACAATGACCAAGTACCCAGTGTTCAAATTTTGAATAGGGATAGAAAAAGGCAGACACTCATAAACACGGGATAAATGTGAATCTAGTAAATAATCACACTAGAAAAACAATGAAATTTCAAAGTAACACAAATATACTCTCACCTGTTCATCTGTTAATGAAAACTTCTGGCTTATTAAAGCATTGATTATGTCATTGATTCTCTCAGCAGGTCTTTGCATTTCAAATGTCTCACTCATTGCATGTCCACTTAACAAATTTCCATCACTCAAGCTTTGAATTGAAAAGGCCAAGGAATCAATCTTCTGCCTAAGAGCAGCACAGCTGACTTCATATGGGTCCCTCTGCTCGTCATATTTAGCCCATTTGAGTTGGCATTGGAGGATAGCCAGCTCATCTTCAAGATCACGAATTTCATCATCCGCTTTAGCAATCAAAAGCTGCAGTGCTTTTACACAACATTTCTCAGTTTCTGTGTCTTCAGCTATGATATCTGCGGCAAGCTAATAGCCATAAGTATATAAGCAGCCTACAACAATCCATGCAGTGCATTGAAAGAGTTTTAGTCTTACCGTGTCCATAGCCAAAGCTAAAGTTACAACCCCATCCATGTTCACCACCTTGGCCACTTTCTAGAGAAACAAATGACAGATGTCATGAATTCTCATCCAAGCAATATTGTATTACCAAAATAGAGAAGATTCAGAACCTCACCATCTGATGTAATTCTTGGATCGAAATCCATAATGTCAGCTAGTATGTATGCGAACATGCAGACAAAAACAGTGTCATATCTCTGCATTATAACAGTAAAACAAACATTAAATTGAATAACAAGACAAGAAATTATATGTGATTCACAGGTCCTGTGATTCACAGTTCCAAAGATTGAACAGCATAACAAGAATCTAGTCCAACAACTCAGACAGCATCCTTTCACGAACTAACATAAGTGGAGTTCAAAAACCAATAGAAAATGTACTGCAATGATATCTCACAAACACATGCAGAGAAACTCTATTTACAGGCTGCGCTTTATTCATTACATGATATCACATTATCTCCTCTCATCAAAAGGTATAACAGATAACATGGATACCCAGCAGATCCACCAATTGAAGAACTTGATTTTTAAACTAGAAAACGATACTATCCTAGATATGCTACCGGAGATAAGGTACATTTATTTAACTTGCTAAATGACTTTTCTCCAAGGATTACATGGCTGGTAGTGTGAGAGTTTCTACTGAAAGACAGCAATAACAAAGCAAAGCTTTCGCCCATTACATGCGGAAACAACTGCGACTAAGAAGTATCCAGAACTAGATCTTGGAAGATAGGTAAATGCAGACACTTTGGATAACCACTGCTGGTCAATTTGAATAAATTTTATGCACCAATTTCCACCCTTTTCCTCCTTTCCAACCAATCCATTATCAAAAGTACTGCAACACTTTGCATCAGGATGTTCTACGTCATCTTCTTAATCCAGATTTAGCCTAAATTTGAACAGGAGCTCTCTTCTCCAGGTGATTTTAGTCAGATTAATTCCCCAAAATTAAAAGGCTAGCCCATCGTTGCTTGCCCACCATTCCCAATTCCTCATTGCAACACAAATGAGGGGGGGGGGGGAATACGCTCTTGATTAATAGTAGCAATTATATTTTAACCACGCTAACAGCTTAATTCACTGACATACAATTTATTTCCAGAATTACATTATAGAGTTATTTCTCTGTTGAATTTTGGCTAGGATGCATCCTAAAAGATTTTCCAACTTCTTCCCAGGCACACGTGATCTCCAACTTGAGAGATGAGCAGCAACTCGAATATTTCTAGAATAATGATGCCTCTTGTGTGAATAATCAGAGAATTGCCTTTAGAATTTCCACAATGCAAACCCTAAATAAGTAATCATATACTGACAATGCACCATCGACCACCATTCAGACTTCCCAACTTAAGTTCACTCCTCATTGGAAACATACCACCATGGGTTCTAATCATCAAACTCAAACATGCAGACAAATGCAACTTCACCATTCATTCAACTTCACAGATCAAAGGCAAACTCGTCAGCGAATCTTTCCCAACAACAAATGTCAGACTTATTAAACAAAATTCTCCACGACAACACCAAGAACCCAAAAAATTCTCCATCAACCTCATTACACTAAATCAGATAAAAATCGAAGCAGCTTGAGTTACTCAATTGACTATCAACAACAATCAAACAAAAAAGGGCACAATTCAGCTGTTTTTCTTACAAATAGCGACCAAACAATTGGGCGAACAATTAGGGAACAGAAACCCAAAATGGAAAGACCGCAATGGAGTAGAGACAGCGAAATTAAGAGGAAATTACCAGAAATTTCCCGGAAATGTCGCAATGTGGGAGGTGAGTACGATCGCCTAGGGTTACGGAAATCCCAGAGAGAGAGAGAGAGAGAGAGAGAGAGAGTTGGGGGGGGGGGGGGGGGAAGGAGAGGAGTAGCGAAACAGAGAGTGGAGTAAGCGACTGCGACTGGGCTTTACTCTTTGGAGTGGGGATCTCCGACACACCAAAAAATAAAATAAAATAAAATAAAATAAAGGTCGGGATTTTCTTTTTCTTTGAGTTGATTTGATGATGATTGGTAGCTTTAAATTAGGCAGTTGCCTTGAAAGGATGGCTGTTAAATATTGTTGTAATTATCTTCCCCCAAAAAACACCCAAAAAAGGGGGGGGGGGGGGGGATGTTGAATGTCTTCTGTTATAAATGAATTTAATTATGTGTAATTTGATGTAGAATTTAAATTGCTCATCTGTGTTTCTAATTGTATTTTCATTATTTGAATACTATATTTTGGTGCATTTATTTGGAGCATTTTATGAAACACGATGGCATAAGTGTGCCCAATGAACTGAAATATAAAATGAAAGAATTTCTATTTCTTGTACGATGGTGTTATTATTTTATGAGTTACACTTTTAGGCCATGTTTTTTTCGACTTATTTGTTGAAGAATAAGTTCAGATAAATTCAGTTCAAAATAAGTTCAGTAAATAATTCAAAATAAGTTCAGCAAATAAGTTCAGAATAAGTTCAGCAAATAAGTTCATAAATTTGTTCTTAATAAGTTAAAAATAAGTTCAGTAAATAAGTTCATAATAAGTTTAACAAATAAATTCAGAATAAGTTCAGGTAAGTTCAATTCAAAATAAGTTCAGATAAAATAAGTTTTAAAAAACAGAGCATGTTATGTACTATTCATAAGTTTTATTATATGGAATCTTCTAGCAATTTAATTCAAATTTATATTTATGGGTCATGTTCAAATAAATAATATTCCATATAGTTATTATCATGGGTCATGTTCACATACATGTTATCCCATAGTTATTATGATGGGCGACTACTTGACATGGGCATAGACACATGTTGATATTGAGTTTACATGAAAATTTATTATTGTTTTGCACCCATGAATCTTGTAGTTTTTTCATATGTGGTCAATTGTGGAGATCAAAAGAAGATTATTATTCTTGTGATACTATTAATATACGATAGAATTAATGAGTTATTGTATGCGGCTTGTATGTTATTTTATCAAAATATGCATATCAGTTTATGACAATCATATGCTATAAGTTGAAATTGACATGGAGGAGAGAGTGAAATATGGCTGGGGAAGAGAGGGAGAGGAAAAGACAAGCAATTGGACCAGCGAGAGGAAGAACTGAGTGGAGGAGAGAATTCACTATCTACATAGAGAATTTGCCTCTTGATATGGGCAGCCAGGATCTGAGAAATATTCTTCAACAAGCAGGGCAAATTAGTGATGTGTATATCCCCCAAAGGCTGACTAGAAAGACCGGAAAGAAGTTTGGTTTTGTGAGGTTTTGGAAGGTTGAGGAAGTTGAAAAATGCATATATATGTTCAACAATCAGTTCCTTCGTGGTAAGAAGATTATGGCAAATCGGGTAAAGTTTAGCAAACGCTCAAATTACACCAGAAGAATTGGAAGTGATCTGAAGCAATGACCAAGTTGGAGGAATCTGCAGTCACTCAAGTCCAATAAATGGGTTTGGAGAAAGAAACATGACCTTAATTCAAATAAGGTTATGCATATGAGCTAGGAGGAGACTTTGGATAATAGTAAAGAGGTGAAATTGGTCAAGGAAGAAGTGAACAAGGAGCACTTAAACTGGCTTAAGAGAAGCCCAGTTTGTGTGTCTGATGAACCAAGAGAGTTGGATGTTCTTCAAACAGCATTGAATACCAACTTTCCAAGGTTCACCAATATATGTGCCCTAGACAAGTTTAAGTTCATTTTTTCATGTGAGACCGAGGAAGAAATGGAAGATATTCTAGAGAATCATCAAGAGACTGATCATTGGTTTCACAGTATTAGGAAGTGGAGCAATTCAGAGACGTGTGCAACAAGAACTTGGATCGAAGTCTTTGGAGTGCCTCCTCAAGCTTGGACTAGGAAAAATTTTGGATCAATCGCTAAGCATTGGGGTACCTTCGTTTCTTTGGGTAAGAATGTAGAGACAACCACATCATTCGAATCAATGTTGATATTGATTGATACAGGAAGCATGAATTTCATTCACGGAGAAGTGTTACTCTCCATTGAGGACACGGATTATAGGGTCTTTGTTAAGGAAAAGGGCTCAGAAGTACACATAATTCATTAAGGTAAACCTCCAGAACCATGGGATCCGAATTCCTCAGACCTTGAGGATTCCATGAACAACATCAATCAGAACAGGAATGATGATGACATGGATAGACAAGTGGCAAAATTTGATGACATGGCTAATGCTAATGATGACACGGATGCCATGGAAGAGTCTCATGAATTGGGAGATGGAAGGTCTCCCAAAGTAATGAATGACTCAGGGTTCCAAGAATTATTGGAGAACCAACAGTTCCGATCAAAAACAAAAATAGCATGCATTGAACTCGAATGACACAGAAAACCTTAGGCAATTAGCGAAGGAATCCTTGGAGTTGGGCAAGTTAATTGGTGTCTCTATAATTGAAGGAGAAGCAGCTATGGAGGGCATCATAAAAAGTCTCAAAAAAGCAAAAAAATTGCAGAAATCTGGGTATTCAAATAAGAGATGACCGGTGCGTTCAATACAAACAAGAAGCTATAAGCATATAACTTGTCAAGTCGAATCATCACCAGATGGGAATTATGCTATTTAAGTGTGAATTTGGGTATCATTTGCTTATTAGATTCCTTCATTGGAAAAGGGGGGGGGATTTCAGTCAGGTTTATGATGCTAGCAAGATTATCTATTCGCACTTGTCAAGTTTCTTCAACAACCTGGCATTTTCTGACCCTGAAAGTTCTAGTGATGTGTGAGCTAAGCTGGGTAGAGCTGTGATGGAGAAAGTAAATGGGAAATAGTGGCGTGTTCCACACCAAGGAGGATGCTCCTACCAACTCAAACAGTTGTCAATGTCGAATGAGTATAGTACGCCATATTTGAGAAAAATGCATAATTTCTTAACTAGATGGTTAGTTATGTAGTTTTTATGTCAGTGGAGGTAGATCAACAACTATAATCTAGGGGGAGTAAAAGTGGGTTTAGTTCTAATTGACGGTTTCATAGTTTATAGATTGGATTGACATGTCTGTGTTTTCTTAATTTAGAGTTTATTATATTCAAGCCTATTGGCTATTTAATAATCGAAAAAAAAAGTTGAGATTGACATTCATCTTATCATGTCTATGGATATTTATGATAACATTGGGCATGTTTTTTTTCAACTTATCATAATTAAGTATTTATCATCAATATTCAGCATTACTCAACACTAAATTATATTTCATACTCACAATCGACCGTAATCAGGACTTATTGATACTGATTAGCAATGAGCTATTTATAATAAGTTGAAAAAGAACATACCCATTAAATGAGACAGGTTTTATGTGATTTTGTGAATTTTTCTGTGTTGCCATGAAAATTATGTGATTTTGTGAATTTTTCTGTGTTGTCATGAAAATTAATGTCACAGTCATTTGTTGAAATGAATGTAGTTAATGTGAAGGTTGTTGCTATGTTTGTAATGTCTTCATATATTGGCCATTGAATTGTTGAATTGGGCATGACCATTGATTATGTTGTATAATATCCAGCATCTAATTTTGAGCTGCCTAATTTTTTTTGTTATTCAAAGTAGATTTTTATGGATAATATGTTGGAAAAGCATAATGTATGTAGAGCATTATAGTTCCCTGTGTTCAGATATTTACTTCCTTCTTCCCATTGTTTTATACGTAGGACTGTAAAATACTGAATAGTGTATGTACTGTAGAGAATTAATTCGTGAATTTTGATGGATATTGGATTGATGGATTTTATTTTGACAGAAATTGGCATCTTGTTGGCTATAAATATTGTAACAGTTAGAAATTTATAATCTGGAGTTAACAAGAATGTTTTGTACCAATTTTAAAATATTTTAGTGAAATTTACTGTTAGAAGATTCGATTTAACACTGCACAAATAATTATTCATTTCAATTTTAAAAGATGATAATGGATTAAAAGAAAGGAATGATAAACTTTGATAATAAAAAACGCCAAATTTATTATTATTAGGTTGAACAAAATGCTAAAAAAAATCATAATATAGAAGGAAATCAGGGCTCACAATTATTACAAACAGTTAACGATAGCTCATTTCAACACTAAAGAAAGTAGGCTAGAGTTTATGGTAGAGCTGAGAAACGGGGCGACTCGGGTCGTCCCATTTAATAAACGGGTCAATTTCGTGTCGACCTTGAAAATAGCTTAGATTTGCTCAAAACTGAAAAATAACAAGCCTTCACACTAAATGGTCAAATCATGTCAACTTCGGGGTTGAAATCGGTTCGGTTCGGATCGGGTTTGTATTTCTCTCAGTAACTTCGGGTCGAGTTCGTGTTATGTTATCGTATCAGGTCAGACTTTCTCAACTCTAGTTTATGGAGAAAAGGGGGTCAAGAAGAAACTATGGCGTTCATTCTCTATTTTGCATATGTTACGTCGGGTGCTTCGCACGAGTTTTTATTAATATCTATTTAATAATAATAAATTTTTTTATTATTATTGCTGACATCTAAGATGTACTAACATACAAAACAATTATAGATACAAATAAAATTATAAAAATAAACATAAATGAAATTATAATAGTTAATGAAATTATAATAATTTATTATTTTTCACATCATATTTTTAGTACTCTTGATTTAGGATTTTAATGTCAGATTTTGCATAAATTCTAGAAAAATATTAACACAAAAATGATCCTATAATCTACACATAGTTGTGTTAAATAGAGAAGTGTATTTATGGCTTTCATTTTAATTATGTGACTTATATATGTGCGCTACCTAAAAATAATTATAATAATTTATTAATACTTTTATTGTTTTATACCATTTTGTAGTAGACATTTTGACGTCTCAAAACTATTTATTATAACTATTCTTAACTTTTAAGTTTTCGTATTAAAAGAGTGCATTAAATCCTTATTATTGTGACACTTAGGATTAAAATTTTTTTTTAAAAAAAAGAAGATAGCCAATGATAATGTGACATTTATCAATCTACCGTTAACCCATTCATACCATTCACTTTTATATTATATATATACATATATATGTGTGTGTGTGATTTTCCTAGATCCTAATCCAAAAAAAAGGGAAAAAAGTGTTTTTAATATGATAATATTTGAATTTAACTCAATATTTTCATTAGGAAGAAGGATGTGAATTAAAACTAAGGGTCTTGAGCGCACCCAAAAAAAAAAAAAAAATGTCAATTAGAATTTAGTATTATATTTTTCCTTTTATGGCATTTGATATATGGAAATTTTGAGATGAGATTTTTTTTGATACTAGTGTTATATCCCTTACTATGTAAGGACTTGAGTTAATTTTGTTATTAAATAATAATTAAAATATATTGATTTATTAAAATAAGTTAAATTTTGTATGATAGAATAACTATTATGCTATCGTAATCGTTCATAAAAATATAGATTTTCTCTTATTTTCAATTACATCACTTAAAAATACATTTTTTTAATATTAAAATTCTTTATTTAATTAGGTTAAGTTTTAACCTTTAATATGCAAGTCATAATCTTGTCATTTCATGCATTATATATTTTTTTTAATATGATTTAGTTAAGAATATGTTACTATTCCACTAATTATTGCATAAATTATTCATTAAGTGGTTTCATTAAGTGGTCAATTCTTTTAATTTAATGTAGCATTGTGTTAAATTAGCTTTACTCTTGTGTGGCTATTCAAATGCCTATATAGTTAGATTTTGTAAAATTAAATTTCATTCGCAAAGTAATAACATATATAATAACATATAGTGAATCCTAGTTTTTTTTTCTTTTGAAGGTTAATAAATCCTATTTAATAACATTAATGTTATTAATATGAGTCAACTAATATCCACCAATTAGAACTTGCCAATTCATTGTATGCCACATCAACTTATCACATATCATTCATACATAATTTGTATCCAACTTTTAATATATATATATATATATATATATATATATATATATATTATATATGTATATATATATGATAATATGTGGGATAATTCAATTTGTAGTCTTATTAATTAAAAGAGACCCTTGAAAACGGAATTGGGAAATATGCACTTTTAATTGCTTGAATTAGGGTAGAAGAAAATGTAGTGAAGTACTACTAAGCCATGTTTTGGAAGTACTATATATGCAGACCTTCATTCTCTCCACCATGAACGCCATGTTCTCTGATTTCTCCCCTCGCCTGCCACCTATGATATCATATCTTCCTGCTCACACAACCCAACAAATATAAAATACACTTTCCTTCTCAAATCTCACCTGATCTACCCTCTACCCAAAATCCAAATCACCCCCAAAAGGATTTGATTTCCTTATATTATTATTTTTGTTGTTGTTCAAACCATCAATTACCAAATCAACAACAAAAAGAAAAAGGGTAGAAATAAAATTGTAAAATCAGGAAACCAACATGACCCCTTGATCCAGTTTCTACTGTGAAGCTCCAGTGAGAGAGCTTCTTTATCTCTCTTCTTCAAAATTCATCCAAATCTACCAGATCCCAGGAAAAATAAAGAAAACCCAGTTACCAAACATACCCAGAAGAGCCCACAAAGTAGGAAACAATGTCATCATCAAAGAAAGAAGCAATCTTTATAGCATCATTAATCATACTTTGGTATTCATCAAATATTGGGGTTTTGTTGCTAAACAAGCTTCTGCTCTCAAATTATGGATTTGGGTTCCCAATTTTCCTCACAATGTGTCATATGTCAGCCTGTGCTTTGCTCAGTTATATATCTATTGTTTTTCTCAAGGTTGTGCCATTGCAGACCCTTCAATCAAGGTCACAGTTCCTTAAAGTTGCAACCCTCAGCCTTGTTTTTTGTGGGTCTGTGGTGGGTGGTAACATCTCCTTGAGATACCTCCCTGTTTCCTTCAATCAGGCTGTGGGTGCTACGACACCGTTTTTCACTGCATTGTTTGCTTATTTGATGACCTTCAAGAGGGAGGCTTGGGTTACCTATGCTTGCCTTGTGCCTGTTGTCGGTGGAGTTATCATTGCTAGTGGGGTATATTCAAATTTCCCTTTTTTAATTAATTTTTTTATTTGTTTCTGTTTGTTAAGCTTTGATGCTTGATTGATATCCTAAAAGGTACTCTCTTTAGTCTGAGTTTAGTGAATGTGTAGTGAAATTTGGATCTGGGTTTTTATTTTGTCGGTGGTTGTGAAATTTTGATGCTTGAAGGTAGCTTCTTAATGGGTACTGTCAAAGTTTAGTTATGGTGATGTTGCATTGAAACTTAGATCTGAGTTTCTATTCGTGGTCATTCTCTAGTCCAATTTTTGTGCTTGATAGAATTTCTGCTCTAAGCACTGAATACTGCCAACTATTAAGAATTTGGTGAAGGTTTGGTGAGACTGCATATGGGTTTCTATTTTTAGGTTTTGTTTGCTTTTATTATCCTCTGATCTGATTTGGAACTCTTTGTTATGCAATGTTCCCGACTTCCCGTAATAAATGAAATCCCTGACCTGGAATTCTTTGGTATTTTTGGTCTATCGTGTGGTGTTGGTTTTGTGGAATGTCATCATTCTAACTGATATAGTACTGATGAATATTCACTTTTTTATGTACATCATAAACATTGTCTTAGCTAGCATTAGGACTTGTAAATAGATGCCTCATCAAGCTTCTTTTTACTTTCGGCCTGTGGTTCTTGATTTGCCAAAGAGGACCAATCCGTGATTTAATGTTAGAGGTTAGAATATCAGTTAAAGAATTCTATCTATGCTCCTTATCACTTTATTTGTGGCTATTTTTTTTGGTTTTCCTGATAATGCTGAGGTGCATTGACGTGAAGAGTTGTATCACCTTTTTTATACACTCTGCTGTGCTATATTAAAAAAGCACGCAACCCATTTGTTTGTCTTCTATGTGGATGTTGAACCAAGTTAAACAATTCTGAATATAATGCTCATTAGACAAATCTTAACCCCTTTTAAGAACACACATTGAAGGCAAATCACTGCTTCAGGAATTATTTTGCATTTCTGAATAATTGGGATTAACACATTAACCATACTTATTTTCACAGGGAGAGCCCAGCTTCCATCTGTTTGGATTCATAATGTGCATAAGTGCGACTGCAGCGAGGGCATTCAAGTCTGTTCTTCAAGGCATCCTACTTTCTTCTGAAGAGTGAGTTTCTAATGCTTTGAGGCACAATTATGCTATCAGAAGCTTCCCCTTCTATTTTGGATCCCCTAATTTTACAATATACACGCACAGTAGAAACCAATCCTTGAGTCCAACATGATTGATTATTGCATTGATCTTTGAGCTAGTTTGGGATGGGTCTGTAAACCAACTCTAGCCTTTTGTAGTTTCTCGAAGTATGAAAATTAGAAATAAATTTCTGTTACAAGAAGGTTTCAGTTGAATTGAATGAGAAGTTCTGTTGGATGTTTGTCACACCTATCCTACCATATGGTTCTCACTGATTGGGTGATTCTGAGATTATTGATTCAAGAGATGAGGATGTTCACTGGATATGCTGCCTAGTAGATTGTATGAAAGAGTGAACGGAGTGGTCCAAATGAAAAGCATGAAGCAAGGTTTGGACGGTCCAGTCACATGAAGAGGACAAGAGGATGCACAAGTAACGGCGTATTAGAAGATCATTTTTTGGGCTTAGAAGAGGAAGACCTTTCTATCCCCCCCCCCCCAAAAAAAAAAAAAAAAAAAAAAAAGGGAAGGAAGACATAAGAAAACCTAGGTGAAGATCATTAGACAAGATTTGGCTCATCCTGAACTTACTGAAGACTTTGCCCTTGATAAGAGCTTGTGACAGTTTAAGAATAGGTTTGTGACCCCTACACAAGAGCTGCTATTAACCTTCTCAGTGGTTGCTTGGTTTTTAGTTCTATTGAGCCTTGAGCATTTACTTGTCTCTCAGCACTAGGTTAGCATGCACAGTTCGTATTGTGTCTTCCTTTATTACTCATTATTGTTGCATTGCTCCTATTCACCTTTACTTTTTTTCCTCGTGTCTCCCATGTAGATGGTTATAGTGGATTAGTTTTATGTGCTCTGACTTCTGATATTATTTCATATGTGTTTGATGTTCTCTCAATCTTGTTGCTACTTTGCGTATATTAATGCATCTTTCTATTTGGTATCTCTTTGGCTCCGCATTGTGTTATATCATCTCATCTTTGATCCATCCTTGTCTGGGTTCCCTTATACGTGCTTTCATAACTCATTTCAGGGAAAAGTTGAACTCGATGAATTTGTTGTTATACATGTCTCCGATTGCTGTCGTTGCTTTAATTCCTGCTGTATTTATCATGGAGCCCAATGTATTGGAAGTATTTGTTTCACTAGGAATTCAACATAGGTTCATGTGGATGGTCCTTCTACTCAATTCAGTGATGGCCTATTCAGCTAATTTGACCAACTTTTTGGTGACGAAGAATACAAGTGCACTTACACTCCAGGTTTGATATGCTCAAGTCTTGCCTAGTTGTCTTTGTTTTGTTGTTCCTTGTGTGGCTATTTTACTTGTTGGAAATCTGGCTAAATTGTTTGACCTCATTTTTCCGATGAACTCCCTAAGTTGGACTTCGTAGATAGCTTTCTTGGATTGGATTTCCAATTAGGTGATAACCTATTGATTAGATACATGGATTGGGTTGGTTTGGGCTGTTTTAGACGCAATTCATATTTGGATTTGCTATCTAGTGGTTTAATTAGTTGATCGAGAAAACTTAATCTGTATCATCGACCAAATTCAATGTTGGTGTCTCTTGATTTGGATGTGTTCAAGCTCGGGCCATTTTATGTCAGTTCTTATGCAAAATACCAATAAGTACTCAGTTCAGTAACGTGATTATCTGAATCGCTTTGGTACACAGGGGTGAATAGAACTTTATCTAATCTATTGAGTGCTGACATTGACCGTATGTCCAATCGGCCTTTCATCTTCTCCAAAATCTAGAAAGGTTTTCGAAGCTCTCACAACTTCAATTTCCTGTCATTGATCTCAATGAACTCTTTGTTCTTGATTATCTCACTCACATACTAAGTGACCAGCAACAAAGGAATAGGATGCTTTATACTTTAACATTTACTGCATTAACCCGAGACATTGAATGTTCACTGCATTATTCTCTAATGTCAAGCTAATTATTTCTCTAATGTTTACCTTGAACACTTCTTTTTGACTATGTTTCTTGAACACATCATTTCATCTGGACTAATCTGCATTCGATACTCAGTACTCCGACAATATGCATGTACTTTCAGAAGCCAACACTAGAATCTCTTTTGGGTATTCGACACTTTGATATGAGTACGATCAAGATGGCTTATACTAAGAGTCTAAGAACATCTTCACTTGTTGAAATTTGTCTCCTCAGGTGTTAGGCAATGCAAAGGGGGCTGTTGCTGTTGTTATCTCTATCCTACTATTTCAAAATCCCGTTACCACCATCGGCATTGGTGGGTATACAATGACTGTCCTGGGAGTAGCTGCCTATGGGGAAGCGAAACGGAGATACAAGTGAATGAATCATTCATCATTCATCATTCATCATTTGTCATTCGTCATTCGTCATTCATGTTCATGTTGTGAATCTCTATGTCATCGTTCATGTTCAACTGAGTCAATTGGAGATACGAATGAATGTATTTTGTGCTGATATTAGAGCATGTCTTAGCAAGGGTACTTACTAAGTACTATACATGTTCATTAGTTCTCTCCTTTGCTTTCATCATGTATTTTGTTACCTCTATTAAATTGAGGAATTAGATAGATCAAGAAAAGAGGAGAGCTTCATTTCGTTTGTTGTAACTTCACTGTTTCATAAAAGGATTATATTCTATTCATTATTGGATGGAAACTACATTTGGTTACTATTGGCTCTAGTGCATTTTTTTTTAATGGCAGCTCCTGCTTTTTTTAGAACATTGTTAAATTGGATCGAAAGAGGCCGAAAAAACATTCCAATTCGAGTGCCATTCAATTTTGTTATGATTGGAGTTTCTCCAATAAGCTTGTCAAAAATAAAAATAAAAAATGCAGCATGTTTAAAGTGTTACTCTGAACTTATTTGATTCAAGTTTGACTCAGAACCAACTTGCAGTTTGAGCGCAAATCGATACGTCCTCCAAAGTCCAACCCAAGGTGTAGACTTAGATACAGCGAGCTTATCTTTAACCATAAAAAGATTGATTTAAGTTTGTGTCAGTTATCTCGACTGGTAAGCTCTAGAAATCACTATTATAGATATTTTCAATCCTGTATACATCAATTTCTGTGTCTCATTCACCCCAAAAAATGAAGATAGTTTGATTGCCTACTACTAATCCACAATAACAGTTTTATGATGCATTTTACCCTTTTTTGTTTTGGGGGTGGGGGTGGAGGGGGGATGTGTGTTGCCGTTGACCACTCCAAAATAACAGAAGCTAATAATTCAAATCATGCATGCAGCTAGGCGATGACCAGATGAGGTTAACAAAGAAGCAATGTTGACAGCAATCTCAAGGAATCTAATCTTTAAAGAAGAAAAAGAAAAGAAAAGGAAAGGGAAGGGTGCATAAAATCAATAGTATCAACAGTTAAGGTACAAAAGATCAATTAAGAGCCAAAAAAAACATCATCCTCAGTTAGAATCCTATTAAAGCAGTCAGGGAGGATCATACATACGGTTAGTTATACACGGTCGTATCGTTGTGAAACAAAGTATTTGTGAGATAACATTGGTGCAAGTCAAGCTGCAATTGAGCTTGCAAGGGTCAAGATACAAACAATCTTACCTCTGACAAACTTTTCCAGAAGAACGGCCTCTTAGAAGATCCCATTCAAGTTGACGTCTTTTCTCCGGACCAGGAGCAGAACCAAAAAGAACAGTTAGCACCCACTTATTAGTCATCTGAGGATAGAAATAGATGTGTAACTTCATCCCCTGAGGAAAGCCATGAAACAATCCAGACTCATAAAGAAGCACAATTGAATGTAGCTGCTTCAAAATTTCACATTTGGCTCTTCTTTTTTTGATATTTTTGTCAAACCTGCCCTGGGCCACTGGGTAGGGCAACATAGCCATCATGGTGACCATGATGCTTAGAAAGCTTAAAGTCAACAGGAATGCACTTTAAGATGACTGCTAAAGGCATGCTAACTGCTCCGATCAAAACGCTGAGCAACCAAAGCTGCCAGCCTAAGGGCACAGTGCTTGCAAAAGTGCCCAAAAACTCTACTATGATTACTTGGAATGCGACTGTGGAGAGCAGGACACCGATGAAAATCCAGCTGCTGAATATTCCCCGGAAGACATTTATCTTCTCTATGTCACGGCTGTTGATTTCATTGAATACCTGGAGTGCAACAGGGGATAAACAAGACATCTGAGAGTGATGGAAGTGCAGACAGGGAAAAAATATCCACCTACTTTTGTTCTTGGGAGAAGAGGAGAGATGGGGTGAGGTAGACCTGACTAAATTGATGCGTACTTGCTTACTAGTGCCTACCCAAACTCCAAATAAGGCAGTCTGGTTTAGACCATATCCAAGTTGAACCAATGCAAACCAAACCCGCAATTTGACTGAGAAGTAACATTTGTCGATTGACTCTCCGCAATTTTGAGATTGGGGTTTGATCTTCATGTAGCACAACCTTTGGGACGTGTGGGCTCAACCTTCATCTAGGTTTAAGGTCTAACCTCCCAACTTGATCTCGTGATTGGGTTAAGCTAAGAGGTTCAGCCTTCCCATCTCCCCCCCCCCCCCCCAAAAAAAAAAAACCCACATTGACAGCATGCATGTGACCCAAGTATAACCCGGATTAAAAATGACCCACTTGAACCAAGTCCTATACAAATATCTGATCAGCTCATTTTCACACGATTCCAGCACACAAACCTTTGCCTGAAACAAACAGCCCTTAGCTTGGTCTGTACCCTTTTTTTTGGAGGGCGGTAAAGAAAAGAAACAAACAGGCAAGAAAGATGAAGAGAGAGACCTGGCAGAAGACAAAAGAGTTGAATATGAATGTGTTGAGAACAGCATACGCATCTGAGCCAGTAAGTTGGAGTAGCCGCTTTCCATCAAAATTCAGAACAGCAAGGATAGTGAGCTGATATATACTTTGGCCAAGGATGTTTCTCCACATAGCCTTGCTGATAAAATCTGTATTGCGTCCAACTGGAGGTCTTCTCATAAGTGCGTCATTTGGGGGTTCTGTGGCCAGAGCCAAGGCACCAACAGTGTCCATGATCATGTTTACCCACAGTAACTGTACTGCTGTCAATGGAGCAGATCCTGAAAAAGCACGCTCAACAGTATTACACCAAGCATGCAAACCTATCATCCAGTGGGGGGAAAGAGAGAGTCACACACAGAGAGAGAGAGAGAGAGAGAGAGGGAGAGAGAGACTACATAAGACAGTGATTAACCTGCAAAACATGCAGAAATGAAGTTGATCATAAGTGCTACAATGTTGACTGTCAGTTGGAACTGCACAAACTTTTGGATGTTCACGTAGACAGATCGGCCCCATTTTGCTACCTTCACAATGGTTGTGAAATTGTCGTCCAAAATAATTATGTCAGCATTTTCCTTAGCAACCTGCAGATATAAATTTCTGAGATCATGAAGCAGCGCAATTTGAGGTTCATGTATAGCAGCCTTATCTCACAAGTTTTCAAAACTAAAAGTGGTTAGCTTTTACACAAAATCTCAGCAGATAGGCTCACGGGCATTGTGAGACAAACCTCTGTTCCAGCTATACCCATAGCAAGTCCAACATCAGACTCATGCAAGGCAGGTGCATCATTGGTCCCATCACCAGTCACAGCAACCACCTCCCCTAGCATTTTCAAATTTTGCACTAGGATGTGCTTGTCTGATGGCAAAGATCGAGCCATTACCTGAGAATTGAAAAGAATCCATCTTAGGCAGCATCAACATTCTATAATGAATACCGCTGATCACGGTTAACAGAGGTCCGGATATCACCTAGCATTAACTATGACCAGTAGAACATCTTTTTTAAAGAAGTTTTAAGAGTATTTTAGAACATCTTTTTAACAAAAATTAAAAAAAAAAGGCTAGAAGGAAATGCACGTGACAATAAAAGTTGTTCTTGGAAATGAAAAATAAACCTGGATTCTAGGTATGATCTCTTTCATCTCCTCTAAAGTCTTTCTACGAAACTCTGGCCCTTCTATGGCAATGCCATCTTCTGTTAGTATGCCACATTCCCTTGCTATGGCCTTTGCTGTGTTAATGTTATCACCTGTAACCATACGCACAGTGATCCCAGCAGCTATACAAGTCTGAACTGCATTCTTGACTCCTGGGCGGACAGGATCTTTGATCCCAACAATTGCTATTAAAATATAGCCTTCTCCAGGAATGCTGCTTTTATCACATCCATCATCCACATCTTTGAAAGCCAAGCAAAGGGTCCTTAAAGCCTCAGAAGCAAAACCATTTATGACATGAGTTACAGCCTCAACTTTTTCTTCAGATAAATCAACATAATCTCCATTGGAATCAATCATCCTGTTGCACATTGTTAAGACTATTTCTGATGCACCCTTGCAAAAGGCTCGGTAGCCACCTTCTGGCAATGCCACAAGAACAGACATTTTCTTTCTGACAGAATTGAAAGGTTCTAGCATTTTAATCTCATAATTTTTGCGTAGAGCATTGAAATCACCACCTAGATTCAATCCAAGTTCAAGCAATGCTGATTCTGTTGGCTGCCCTAAAATAGAAGTATTGCCATCTTGGTCCTTAACGACCTCTGCTCCAGTATTCAAGAAAACAGCTTGTAAAAGTGTACTCAAGATAATCTCAGACGTTTCTACTTTCACATCACTTGCTTTTATCTCTTTATTTTTCCCAGATAACCAAATCTTGTCAACTACCATGTGGTTTGTAGTGAGCGTTCCAGTCTTGTCTGTGCAGATGGTAGTTGCAGAACCCATTGTTTCACAAGCGGAAAGATGCCTTACCAGTGCCTTCTCGTTCATCAATTTCTTCATTGCAAAAGCAAGGCTTAAAGTCACAGCCAATGGTAGCCCTTCTGGAACTGCAACAACAATTATAGTTACTGCAGTAGCAAAGTAGTTTAAAATAGTCATTGCATCCTGTGAAGACCAATGCGTCAACAGGTGATGAACCATTTTCGCCACTACAAATCTAGTAGCCAATACCGAGAATGTCAGCACTGCAAAGACCAGTCCGATTTTTCCAATGATAGTAGCAACTCCATTTAACTTCACCTGCAAAGGTGTCTCATCATCGCCTCCCTCACTGAGAGTCTCCATCAAATGTCCCCATTCAGTCCTCATGCCAACAGCAGTAACAAGCATTTTAGCTGACCCATCTTGTACTTTAGTTCCTGACAAAAGAAAAGGCCTTTTGTGATCAACATACATTTGCTCACTCTCACCCGATAAGCTTGACTCATCAATCAATAAGTTGTAGCCTGAAATAAAGATTCCATCCGCTGGGATTATGTCTCCAATAGACAAATGAACAATATCTCCAACAACCAAATCATAAATGGATGTCTTCTGCCTACGTCCATCTCTAGTCACCTGAACAAATATCTTCTTTTTCTCCTTGTCCAGACGTCTGAATTGAAGTGACTGGTTATAGTCACTAATGGCAGTTACCAGTACAACTAAGAATACACTGACAAGGATACCCAACCCATCATACATGCCTTTTGGCAACCCTTCCGTGCCAATTCCTACCCCAATTGAAACCACAGCACAAACCATCAGAATGATTAATGTTAAGTCCTGAAATGCTTCCCACACAAATGTCCAAAACCCTCTAGGACGCTTCTCAGTGTACTTATTGGGTCCATATACTTTTTGCCTGCGATGTAAGTCACTTGATTGTATGCCTTCTTTTAGTGAAGTAGATACTTTCTCAGCAATTCCTTCTACTTCACCATGGGTATCGAGGCCCTTAATGTCATGGCCACGAACTATCGACACTAATTCATCTGCTTCAATTCCAAAGCCGGACTCTTTGGTTTCTTTTGAAAGCTTATACTCAGTTCTACCAGCTGCAAAGAAGATTTCATGTTAGACTAGGTCCACAGGTATCAATAACTAATCCAATGCTACAGTAGTCAGCAGACATTAAAGATCCTAACTTCATAAGTCCATACCATCGCTAAAACGGAGTGCCGCTTTATGTACAATGAAAGCAACTCGTAGTTCCTATTTAAATGAGGAATAAAATGATGCAGTTAGTTCAAGGAGCTTATAAACAAAATCAACTCAAGGAACATGGAAGCGTACACCCAACAGGGCCAAAACCAATCAACTCTTTGCAGGGGCAAACAAGGGATGTCAACCTAAGGAATATGAGTACGATGACAAACAATAATGCATCTGCAAAGCTGTATGGGTATAGGCTGTACGACTTTAGCATTCAACATGCATTGGCAACTTCCTTAGGTACACACATCCAACTATAAGGATCTTCCACTCTTATAGTGAAAGCAAGGCTGTTACTTGATGAAGTTCAAGCAGCACTCAAGGCAAGGTTATCTGCTGAATCTAATTACTAAAGGTGACTATAAAGGTGTTATTCAAACTCTCCTCCTAGGACAGGCAGGAATAACAAGACAAAATCCAATCGTTGATCCAAGATGTTTCTAAATTCGCCCAGGATAGCAGACATGCTTATCACTATATCTTTATGAGGCTAATAAGGTGTTAGGTTCCGAAGATTACAGAAATCTGTATCTCACACTGCTAAAATAAAGTTGAGAAAATAAGAATTGACGATGGCAAGAAATTGTAGGATTAATCTAAGAAAGAGATATTATAACTGCTCTCTAAAAACAAGGAGAGTCAACAAGCCTTTAGAAAACCAATAGGAGAAACAATATTTTTCTCTCTAAATTCTTATGCTGCTTTGTATTTCCCTCTTTGGAAAATGAGATGCAAATACAATTAAGAAACGTAACAATTTATACAAAAAAATTTCAACTAAAAAAAGAAAACTTATTTTCCTGCTCTTTCCTCACTCCTATAAACGTAACATATTATTTTGTTTCAAGACAAAAATTGACTTTACTAAACTTAACAATCTCCCACTTAAAGTCAATTTTTGGCGAGCCTTTATGCTGCTTACATTTCTAATAAGCCATAGGAGGATCTGCATCGTATGAACTTGTCAATATTAACCAGTTTTGTCACAATGTCTGCCAAATTATCTCTTGTCTGAATCTTTTGCATATCCACACTTCCTTCCTCTACTACTTCTCGAACAAAATGATATTGAACATCAATGTGTTTAGTCCTCGAATGAGAACTTGGATTTCTAGCAATATGCAAAGCACTTTGACTATCACAATACACAGGAATCTTTTGTTGTGTGTGTCCAAGTTCTTTCATTAATCTTTTTATCCTAATTGCTTCCTTGCAAGCTTCGGTAGCTGCCATGTATTCAGCTTCTGTAATAGATAAGGCTACAACAGTTTGTAGTTTTGACACCCAATTTACCGCTACACCTGCAAGTGTAAACACATCGCCTGTAGTAGATTGCCTTTTATCAAGATCACCTGCAAAATCAGAGTTAACATATCCTTTGACTATAAACTCTAATCCTCCAAAACATAATGCCGCATCTGAGGTTCCTTTAACATATCTTAGTATCCTTTTCACAATATTCCAATGCTCTCGACCAAGATTTGCCATAAATCTACTGACCACTCCCACTGCTTGAGCAATATCTAGTCTTGTGCAGATCATGGCATACATTAGGCTTCCCATTGTTGATGCATACAGCACTCGAGACATTTCTATCCTTTCAGTTTCGCTGCTAGGGCTCATACTTGAGGACAATTTATAATTGATAGGAAGTGGGTAGAAATTGGCTTACAATCTTGCATATTCAAGCATCGCATGATTTTCTTCACATAGTTCTTTTGAGAAAGCCATATCTTCCAAGCGTTTCTATCTCGGTGCATTTGCATCCCTAAAATCTTGTTTGCTGGTCCTAGATCCTTCATATCAAACTTCCTAGCCAATTGTGCCTTTAATTCTTGGGCTCGATCTTTGTTGGGACTTATAACCAACATGTCATCCACATACAACAACAAAATGATGAAATCATTATCCTCAAATCTCTTGTAATATGACAATGGTCTGAATTAAGTCTGTTGTATCTAAGGCTAATAATGAAGGAATCAAATCTCTTGTACCAACATCTTGGCGCCTGCTTTAGACCGTACAGAGATTTCGTTAACCTGCAAACTAAGTTTTCTTTTCCTTTTCCTTTAAACCCTTCTGGTTGGAGCATATATATCTCTTCTTCAATTTCTCCATGAAGAAAAGTTGTCTTGACATCCAACTGTTCTATATGTAAATCAAATGTAGCACACATAGCCAGGACTACTCTTACAGTTGTGAGTCTAACAACTGGAGAAAATATCTCGTTAAAGTCAATACTTTCTTTCTGAGCATATCCTTTTGCCACCAATCTCGTATGATATCTTTCTACTTGATCATTACCATCTCGTTTGATCTTATAGACCCATTTGTTACCAATGGCTTTCCGTCCTTGTAGAAGTGGAACAAGTTCCCACGTTTTGTTTCTATGCAAGGCTTCCATTTCTTCCTGCATTGCTATCATCCACAGCGAAGCATCTGGGCCATTCAGAGCCCTTTCAAAAGTGGATGGCTCTCCATCTTCAGTTAGAAGACAGTACGCATCATGGCTTGCCATAACATAATCTGAGTGCCATGAAGGTTTTCTTGTTTGATGATGTGATCGTCGAAGTTCTGTATCATTGACGCTCTGTGACTCTTGTTCCTCTTGTTCTGGCTCTGCTTCAGAAGAATCATCCTTTCTAGACTCATCATCCATATGTACTATAGCAGTCTCTGTCGATGTATTATCATCTTTATTTTGTAGTTCTCCTTCTGCAAATATAACGTCTCTGCTGACAATAACCTTGTGGGCAGTGGGATCCCGCAGGCGATACCCCTTAACACCATCAGCATAACCCAAGAATATACATCTTCTAGATTTCGGATCCAATTTTGTTCTTTCTTGGGATTTATACATTACATATGCGGGACATCCAAACACATGTAAAGAAGAATAATCAATCGGCTTTCCATTCCACATCTCCATAGGAGTCTTTAAATCGATAGCCGTTGACGATGATCGATTTATCACATAGCTGGCAGTTTTGACTGCTCCTGCCCAAAAAAATTTAGACAGTTTTGCAGTTCTCAACATAGCTCTGGTTCTTTCTAAAAGAGTCCTATTCATCCGCTCAGCTACACCATTTTGTTGAGGTGTGTCGACAACTGTGAATTGTCTTTGAATACCTTTTTATTTGCAAAATGCTAGGAAATCAGCGTCTATGTATTCTCCTCCATTATCTATCCTTAAACACTTAATTCTTTTTCCAAATTCAAGTTCCACTCGAGCTTTGAATTCTTTGAATACTGGAAATACATTTGACTTCTTCTTGATTGGGTACACCCATATTCTCCTAGAGTAATCATCAATAAATGACACAAAATACTTTGCTCCTCCTAAGGACATAATTAGTGATTCCCACACATCAGAATGAACTAAGTCTAGTATGTGTTTGCTCTTGGCAATAGATCTTCCAAACTTTAATCTACTCTACTTACTCACAACACAATGCTCACAAAATGGTAAGTTTACCAATGTGAGTCCAGGCAGGAGATTACGTTCTGCGAGAACCTTTAAACCACGTTCTGACATGTGGCCTAGTTTATAATGCCATTTTATCGTTGATTCTTCTTGATTGGTAGAAGCAACATATGCATCTCGATATTTTAACGTATCTCCTTGAAGTACGAATAGTTTGGACGGGGTCTTCTCTGCCTTCATCACAATGAGTACTCCTTTGACAACTTTCATAATACCATTTTTGGTTTGGGTCTTAAGCCCAAGATCATCAAATTGCCCAATAGATAATAAATTTTTCTTTAGACCTTTCACATGTCGTACCTCTTGGATAGCACGGACAATTCCATCATGCATCATTAATTTGATGGTGTCAATACCAACAATCTCCAATGCACAATCATCTCCTATGAACACATATCTTTCAGGGATAGGTTTATATGAGTGAAACCAATCCCATCGAGATGTCATGTGCCATGTTGCTCCTGAATCTAGTACCCAAACATCAGTGAGTGAATTTGCTTTAGAAATTATTGATGCATCTGTACATAAGATTTCTCCATCATCCGATGTACTAGCAACACATCCTCGAGAGTTGGTTGCTTCGGAAGTCTTTTCTATACTCTTCTTATAATTCCAACAATCACTTTTAATATGACCTCTTTTACCACAATAGTGACATTTGACATTTTTTCTGCTTCGTGACTTTGATCTCCCATGATTTTGACTCCCACTGGAGTTGCGTTCCGTTGATCTTCCTCTCATCATCAATAATGCCTCTGTTTGTTGTGAAGAGAACGATCTATCTTCATTATTTTTGCGCCTAGATTCCTCTTGTAGGACAGGAGCTGTAACATCATTGAAGTCTAGAAAGTCGATAACTACATTGTTTGTCAAATTGATGATGAGTTGATCATATGAGTCAGGTAGACTTTGAAGTAGAAGCTCTGCACGCTCATTTTCTTTTATATTATAATCCATCGCCGCAAGTTTTGAAAATAGCATGTTTAGATTGTTGATGTGATCCATTACCGATATAGATTCACTCATTTGAAGAGTATAAAGCTTTCTTTTCAAGAATATCTTATTACGTAGTGACTTTGTCTCATACAATCTGGTAAGTGCATCCCAGATTTCCTCGTAGTCGTTTTCTCTGTGACACTTGATAAGACTGAATCTGCTAATGCCAGATGTAGATTGGCAATAGCATTGTTATCTATCTCTTTCCATTTGTCATCAGTTAATCCTTCAGGTCTGACCTCAATTGCTGTTATGCAATGGTCTTTCCTCAATACTGCCTTCATTTTCAATTTCCAAAGGGAGGAATTACTCCCATTGAACCTCTCAATCTCATATTTTACCGCCATAATATTGAATAGTATAAGTTAACCTGGTTCTGATACCACTGTTAGGTTCCGAAGATTATAAAAATTTGTATCTCACACTGCTAAAATAAAGTTGAAAAAATAAGAATTGACAATGGCAAGAAATTGTAGGATTAATCTAAGAAAGAGATATTATAAGTACTCTCTAAAAACAAGGAGAGTCAACGAACCTTTAGAAAACCAATAGGAGAAACAATATTCTTCTCCCCAAATTCTTATGCTGCTTTGTATTTATCTCTCTTGAAAATGGGATGCAAATACAATTAAGAAACGTAACAATTTATACAAAAAATTTTCAACTAAAAAAAGAAAACTTATTTTCCTGCTCTTTCCTCACTCCTATAAACGTAACATACTATTTTGTTTTAAGGCAAAAATTAACTTTACTAAACTTAACATAAGGTTGTGACAGCTCATTAAAATTTGGATATTGGTTTCAATAGTGCCATAAATGGGAATTGGGATCATAACTTTAATAGAAATTTTCACTTAAGTTTCATACTATGATGTGCTTCGACAGTCTGTCGAGAAAAGAATCACTTAATAGCCTTTTTCCTTGCATTTAAAAAAATTTATCGACAATATCTTATTGATTAACTATGTAGTTACCAATAAGCACATTCACCTCATATGATATATATCCCAGTTCCAAAAAGAATGTTACATATTATATCTTGCGTAAAATCATTTCATTTGCATTTTCTATGAACCGATATATTTGAATATGGGTTATGGTTGCCCCCCAACACCAACTATGCTTGGTCCTGTAAAGGGGAGGAATTTGAATATGGGTTATGGTTGCCCCCCAACACCAACTATGCTTGGTCCTGTAAAGAGGCCTCCTGAGACCATCTCACATAAGAACTTGAGTACATATTATTTTTGTATGTTTCATACATATATAGTACGACTTAAAGCCAAGGTCCTATGATTTCCTCATGATAAAGGCACCTAAATACAGGTACAAAATAGCATATGAAACCAAAACTAGGTGAAAACAAGGCAATTAATTTGGCAAGAGAAAGTGGACAATGACTGGCTATAAGGTCATGTCATCAGAGCCGAAACTACCCATTTCTATCTCCAGTGAACCATTATTGACACACAGGTGTCCAGATTCTTTAATTACCAAGTGAAAGTTCAAGGAAGTTTCCTAGGATTCCGTTAATGGCCACTTGCCCATTGGCTTTGAAAAAGTCAAGTTTTGATCATTTAAAAGTTAAAACTTGAGGTCAGTTTCAGCAGGGGCGAAGGCAACGTGGAGTCAGTGGGGTCACCCGACTCCCCTCTCCAAAAAAAATAAGTATAAGTCAGAAAATTAAAAAAATTCGAAATTGAGATATATATTATGTTTGTGGAAGAGGAACATGAAAACTGGATAGCTTAGCGGTCTAGTGCTTGGCTTTGTGTGTTGGTGGTCGCGAGTTCGAACCTTCCCCTTCCCATATTTTTGTTTTTTTCAATTCCGACCCCACTCTCCAAATTTCCTGGTTTTGCCACTGAGTTTCAGACCTATATTGATCACCCTGAGATACTATCTTAGAACAGTTGTGCAATAAAGTCACTGACTATTCAGGAAAGATACTTATTACTTACTCCGTTACACAAAATTGCCTCTCTTAGAATTAAGGGCCTAATTTTTGTGAGACATAAATGAGACCTTGTTCTTAAGATGGACAAGTAATTTGGGGCAGATCAAAAAAGTATTATCTAGGTGCACCCACATGATTCTCAGCACTAGCCAGGAACTTCAAAAGTCCAATCGTTTGAATTTTGAAATCAACTATCAACGGCAGAGAAATAAAGAAACAACAAGTTTCAAATAAACTATTAGCAATTGGAAAAGGAGGCAAAGGCGCTCAAAAGCGGTAGGCACAGACACAATCTTGTTTTCACATAGTTACCCTGCTCAAGAAGCTCCCACATTTCATGTGATTACGATGCATTTCAGAAATGTCAACTACAATCCGGATTCATATTATCCATAATCAAGTCAGATATTTTTGGAGCAAAGGGAGGCACAAAAGTCAATATAGACGGGATTCGAACCACATTCTGCTTAACAACTTCAAAAGATTTTATCAGTTAAGCTAAGTGATACAGATCATTTACAATTATTGATTCTATGCTAGGTATTTGCACAGATTCGACCACTCCTGGTCAGAATGCATTATTTCTGCCCACGTGTCCTTCCCGAGTCTCACATGATAAACTACGATATGCCATCTTTATGAGCCATTAGTTTTTATTTAAAAAAAGGAAAAAAAGGTGGGTGGAACTGGTGAAGATGGTATTGCTGTTTATTCAGCAGATATTTTTCTCCAAACATAATTAGTTCATATGGAACCATTACTGTCTGTCTGGGAACCAATTCATATGTCATCATTTTGCTTCTTTTTCTTTTCTTTTTTTGGAGAGACATCTGGGACAAGTTTCCCCATGAATCCTCAAGTAATCAATTCTCTGTCAACCCTAATTAATTAGGCATGTAGGGCAGGTGGGGAAAAAAAATAAACACATAAACAACAAGGGTATGAAGAGAAAGATGATGAAGAAGAAGAGAAGAGTTCATTTATCCTTTTAAATGATAAACTATAAACATGGGTGCTGGGTTAGTGTATGAACACATAATGAAGAGGAAAATCCAAAAATAAAAAGAAATACAGAAATCAAACATGCAAGGTAATGGAAAGTTCATCAATAAAACATTACTTTACAGATTAAGATTGTATCAGATTATAATCACTAATATATTCTAATAAAAAAGTAATTATCAGAATAATTCTCGTAAATGAAGTGTGACGTAGTATGGAATATGGATTATGAAGTAGCACGACTTTATTCACATGCATTCCATTATATACACGCCAAACACTAATATCTTTTTTAATAGAAAAAATGAGATTTTATTAGTGAAAAGTTCTATACAACACGGACTCGTTACAACTAAGATCATCCCACAAAAATAAAACTAAATCAACGTAAATTCTTTCTCAAAAAATACTATCGTTTGGTCCTAAACTTGTAGTATAGTAACGGCAATATCTTTAATTACGTCTTTCCACCAAAAACAGAAAAGCACTCTTTTCTAAAGAGATTCTTTTTTAAAAAATAAAAAACTCCTGAACTGTGGCGCAAACGGCGCATTTTATTGTGGGATAATTAGTCAAATTACAGTTGCCATTTGTGAATTTTTTTTTCAGAAAATACGTCATGATCAGCAACTGGTAAACCCTATCGTATCAAATCAGGATCATAATCAAAGAAAATCAATGGAAAAATAATCACACGTAGAGAGAGTGGAGGTCCTCTTCTGTGGATGCGTCGTCAGAAAACAACGTCCTGACGTGAACTTTTTATTCAATTTAATTATTATCACAATTACTGTTAATACAATCCATTTTTTTAATTTGTAAAAGTCTTAAAATGAAGTTCATTTTACCTGTAATTAGTACTAATTAAAGTTTTCTTAAATAAAAAATTAATAGAAAATATTGAATTAACCGAGGTTCACCATTTTGGAACCGAGGAACTGAGGAAGTATTCATTAATCTCAGGAAAAAAAATGGAAACAGAATAGGAAGAGGAGGAGAGAGAAATGAGGGGACCTGAAGAGAGCGAGCAGCACGGGAGCGTTTATCGAGATCGGCGACGTAACGGAGGCGGCGGCGGCGGTTGCGGATGATAAGGCCGACGGCGGTGCGCCACCGCCGGAGAGCATCTTCCGACGGATTCTTCGGCGGAAGTTCGAAGTCCTTGAGCAGCCTCCCCTCCATTTTGAGAAAGTTTCTTCCTCTTCTTTTTCTCTCACTAGACGACGGCGGGAAATGGAATTGGATTCGTACTACAAGAAAGCCTTCTTTGTCTTGGCCCAAGTTTATAAAGCGGACATTGGTCAGCACACGGTCCCCCCCGAGGGCTATTTCTTTAATTGCAATTGTTTTAAAACAATAATTATAATTATGACAAATACTAGAGTTACATAAAATTAATCCGATATAATTATCGATTTAAAATTGATATAAAGTTAAGTGGTTTTGAATATAAATTTTCAACCCGTTTAATTAAATGGATATAAATTTTTAATTCATTTAATTAAATAGGTTATGTTCAACTCGTTTAATTAAATAAATTAGGTTCAGGTTAAGATTCTCAATTAAAAAAATGCATATTTAACTTGTTTAATTAAATGAAATAAACATCAACTTATTTTTCATTTATCCATTTATCTTTTTATTAGATAATGAAAAATACAAAAATTAAAAAAATTAAATTATAATAGATCGGGAAAGTTTTAGAGAGTAATTATTTGATGTGATATGTAAACTTATTTTTTAACACCATGTAATTATATATTAGTTGAAAATGTTAAATGCGTAAATGAGTAATTAGACAACTGAACTCTACCTGTTTATCTTAAACGGATCAACCCGTTTAAAAATTAAATAGGTACATGTCAAAACTTTTCAACCCGTTTAATAAACGGATTAGATTCAGGTCAAAGAATTCTCAACCTGTTTAAGTCTGATACGAACATGTATTTGACTCGATCTGATATGTTATCTAGCCCCAGCAAATACATTAATATATTTAAAATTTAAAAAAAAAAAAAAGCAGGAAACAAATGGAGAACTGCGCCCCCTTTGTTGGTATTGGGTTGACAATAAGTCATCCAATAAATTTAGAGGACTGGGCCCCGTTTGTTGAGGGCCGGGGGGAAGGAGGGCAGGAGAAAATGCCGAGGTAGATTTTCTTTTTGGGTTTTATCCCAACCTCCGTACTTTCTGGAGATCGCCGAAGGAAATGGGCGCATTAAAAGTCAAAGAAGCATTTTAATGGATCCATAGGCTGCTGCAGGTTAAATTGTCAATGCATAGGACCTAGGGTGGTCAGTTTTGACAAATGCTTTTCTCAATGACCTTTGACAAAACAGATTTTCAACGGGTTCTTACTTTTTGACTCATTCAAAAGTTTGTAGTTGTTTGATCAATTGGCTCTTTATAATACATATACACACACATATATATATACATATATATATATATATATATATATATATATATATATATATATATATATATATATATGTATATATATATATATATATATATATATATATATATATATATATATATAAAATATGAAAATTTGATAGGCATATGTGAATAGTAGGTATGGAGTTACTTCATTAGGAGCATATTAGATGAGCAAGTAGCAAGTTTAAATAAATTTGACAAATAGAAAGTAAACTTTACTAATAATTAGCATATTAAAACAGTTTGGAAGCAAATTTGTGAGTCGATTGGAACATCTTTGACTAGCAGTTAGCACATTTGAGCAGGTCGGAGCATATTGAAGTAAATTTAACTAGTAGTTAACATATTTTGATTAGCAATTAGCATATTTGAGTATATTAGAATAGGCTTGAACAGACAACAGATTTTAATATACTCACAAGGAACATGCCCATAAAGATTGTTTTTGAAGATGGGCATGGATGAGGATATTAAACCTCCCAATTTCCATGAACCCCCCCCCCCCAAAAAAACAAAAATGCAACTCCGACTCATGCCTTCATAGAAATCAGGGCAAAGTAGTCTGCTGGACAATGCCCTCCCCCCCCCCAAAAAAAAATGTACGAACAACGTGCAAAGATTGATATTTAAAAAATGCAAACTCTAAGCCTTTAATAACAACATACAAAAACTTCAACAGTTGAGACAACCATGCCCCATGTTTTCATGGTAATGTATATCATACACCTAGGAGTGTGTACTCTTACTTGTCATGTATATATATTTTTTCCGCTTGTATTTTTCATATAGACAATTTTTAATCTGCGGCGCTGATGTGGTGTATAAGAGTTTGTAATCCTAGAAATGTGATAGAGGCCAAAAAAAACATTGTATACGGATCAGTTATAATACCGAACGGAACAATATACTAATTTAATTGAGTTTTTTTTTAAATTATATTATTAAACAACAACGTACCAGTTATAATACATTACATTCATCCAACTTTTGCAGTAGTTTTTAGAAGGGAACTTTCAGTGTCTATTAATTAATTTCATAATGTTATATAAAAATTTTGTTTATATGTTTAGTAAGGCCAATAAATAAAGAGTTTAAAGTACAATGCATTTTAACACATTTAACCTATCAAATTAAAAGAGTAACCATAACGAGTGCAAAGTCCGAAAAGGGGTGTAAATGACTGAGAGCTACTCTATTTTGATGATCAAATTTTCCGGTTTGCAAGGGTTAAGTCTCCATCTTCTAATTCGACTACGAGTAGTAGACCTTCCCGTGCAGTTCTCTCTCATGCTGAGCTCCCTCAACATGCACTGCAATTGGGAAACTCGACCCTGCCTATGTGCCCACCCACTCACGAGGGAAGAAAAAGGGGGGGGGGGGGGGGATGGACTAGGACACAACTTCGGATGTAAGGATCCTGGCTATACTAGTAAATCGACAATGTCACTTCCACATCAACGAGTTTAAGCTCGAAAAGAAGCCACGCCAATAGTGGGGGGCAAATGTTATCCAAATTCAAGATCAGCCAACCATACCAGCTAGCCAGAATAAACATTGAACGTTAAGTCTAAGAGGGACTTGATGATTCACCATTGGAGACCATCTCTTGGAGCTTCTGCAGCCAGTTTACATACTGATTCTGCTCCTTTCTGTGCATGTATTCAATAAGAAACTTAAGTAGACTCCCTCCAAGTCTGGTCTTTAAATATTCATCGAATGCAGTTCGTAGATCAGGATCCAAGTCCCTGCAAAATAAGGGATGCACGGGTGTCAGGAAGATGGTGAACAAGATCTATGTGCTAATCCAACAGCAGTAAGTTTCATAATTCAAGTGACGATACGCTTCACATAAATAAGAAGTCATTCAACCTCTCAAGAAAGAGAGAATGCAGATTCATGGCTGGACCTGGCAAATGGATTGTTTGGTTTCGGTTCGTGTTTCGTGAGGATGAGTAGAAAAAATATTCCGTTCAGCTGTCTTCAGGTCAGAGCATCCAGCATTCAAGTCATATTGAAGCATATTGTTCGTTTGTTCTATAAGCTTGCCCAAGAAAATGCATTCAATACCAGTTCAGCTACTTGGAGTAGATTTGGCATGGGCCAGGTTAATTCAGATTTTGAGTAATGTCTGCCTGATTTCAACTTTAAGACAGGTCTTGTTGCTGGACGGGAAATCAGGTGTGTGTCAATCATGCCACGTCGATACGTGAGCAATTATGTATCTAGTTCGTTCTGTCACACAGTATTAACATAACATATGGATTCGCTGCATGAAAAGTGCGACAGCTGATGACCACACCAGGACATCTGCAACAAAAGAATTGAAGAAGAAATCCTACAGTCATACAAACAACCGAAACAGGGAAGGAGCACACAAAGCAAAAGTCATGTTTGACAAGCCACAGCGCAATTAACCAATAGAACAGCATATGATCTATCAAAATGTCTATGATCGTCTCCTTTTCAAGTAAACAGAATGGCAGGGTTCATTTATCAGCTGAGAACACAGGTTTACCTGAACGAGGGCCCAGTGTAGTATCTAGGTCCTGTTGAACTACTTGATTGGAGATATCGAGCAGAAGTGATGTGGCAGTAGTACTCAGACGTAGAGTCATTTCTCATGTAAACATTACAATCAAACTGCAGGAGAGAGGCCAAGCCCGGCTTCTTAACGCACACCTTCATCTCAACATTCCATGGATATGTCATGCTTAATGAGTAGGCGGATCCGAGCAGAGCAGAAACAGCAAGTTCCTCACCAGTTTCACATTTTTTTCGCAAAACTATGTCCTCTGAATGTGGTGCGTCCCATTCCAATGTGAAATCTCCTGGAGAACCACTTTGATCATTCTGCATCAACATTAAGAGATAAGTCTGATCGAATTAGTATCCATTCATGGGACATGTTGCATATGAGCTAGAAGATTTTGCTAAGGATGATACCACATCTCAACCCACAACCCCCCCCCCCAAAAAAAAAGATTTAAAAAAAATTTAAGAGAACTGTTGTGCTGCAGAAATTTGAAACTTACACAAGATGATTGAAAATCAGTGAAATTCTTGGAATAATATTCTCAGACATACCCCTAAATATTTCAATCAATCCATGCTACGTATGGTAAGTGTAACATTTCAAACTACAGAAGAAAATAGGTTATGAACCAAATGACATTGTGAAGCCCAAGTTACATGCTACTACCCCGTGTTCCCAATCTCTCTCATGCGGGTCTCTTGAAAACAACGTATCCGACGTGCATGGTGCATCTTGAATTCTCAAGACTCCGTTAGCAGGATGAACACCACGAGGTATTGTTCACACCAGTCATCCAACGAAAACAATTCAGGTCAGACTGAATACATTGGGGCATTTGTATGCAAGCTCAGGGGTTTTGCTTGGTGGCCTTGTCTGACCAATAACTTAGTGAACAAAGCAAATACTCAGGGTGCCTATGATTTTGCGCATATCCCATCAATCTTTGGAAGAATATGAATGGCATGATTTTTGATAAGGCAAGCCGAAAGTTAGGGGCTCACACCTATTTATCGTATGTTTAAGGACCCATGACACATTAGATGTTGTTTCTGCTTTGCTCAGACTATTAACTATGATTGCTTGTATTTCATTTGATTACGGAGGGTAGTGGAACCTCCACTCTCCCTACATGGGGAATACTCAGCCCAACTCATGCTACATCATAGTAAAGGATCACAAAGAAAATATTCACCATTCAGTATATACAAACAAAAGTTCAAAGAATAAGCCAGCTTAAAACCCTTAAAATGGTTTACAGCAACGAGGGAAAGGGGATGAATTTCTTGTCTTATAATCCACAAACAAGTTCTCAATCAAAACATTTCTCTACGAAATTCAACACTCTAACTAAGGGAAAAATGAAAAAGCGATGCATAAATGACAATGCTGGTTCAAATAAGATGCTATTAGAAAAGACAGCGATTCACCATTCAAGCACACCGAAAAATGAAGCATTTGAAGCTAGTGAGAGAAAAAGAGAGAGTGTGTACTTGAAAGCGAGGAATGGATAGCTCATGAGTGATCTCAGACTGCAAGACCTTGACCAAATCCGAAGTTTTGGCCGTGACAGCTTGGCGACCATTGCGCATCAATTCGAGTAGTTTTTTCCTCCGGTGCATTCTTGCTTCCTCGCAGCTTGGAAACCCTAATTTCCGAAATCCCTACCCGAAGAAGGAGAAGAGAAAGAAAGTGCAATTGACGCGATGACAACCCTGGAGGCCTGCTCTGTGCGATGAAGGTAAGCGACTGGCCGCCAAGTGATTGAGAGAGATTAGAGAAGGCCAGAAGGGCTCCATGTAGCTCGGGAGTCGAGGCCCTGGCTCTTTTATGAACTATTTTTTGTTTTTTAAGTGGTAAGCCATAAACCCGCAAGCATGCCTAATTCATTGAGTCTCTATCTCAAAAATAGTCAATAAGTAGCATTGATCAATGGATAAAGATACTAATATCCAATCAAGCAGATCATGAATCAAACCCAACCACAATATTTTTATGCACACATCATGAACTAAATGACCCCCGAGTCGAACCTAAGTAGAAAGTGTGAGGAAAATAGTGTCTGACTAATTTGACCAAGTGCTATTCGATAAGTAGAGTTTGTCAATATTACACATGAACTTCATACATTTTTAGGAAATCCTTAGACAAGCATTGAAAGTGGGTTTTGTTAAAAAATTCTCACGTAAGTATCTGTCATTTATAAATTTATAATTTAATTTTGTATATGCTTAATCCTTAAATTAATACGATGGAATAAAAGTTATAGTTAAAAGCGGAAAAACTAAATTGACTTATCCTATTTCATTTTTCAGGACTCCGCCCTAAGCCCGTTTCTTTTCACTTTAGTTTTGGATGAACTCACGAGAGGAATCCAGGACGAGGTGCCTTGGTGCATGTTATTTGCAGATGACATCGTTCTTATCGATGTGACCAGGCATGGGGTGAATGACAGGTTTGAGAGTTGGAGGCATACACTGGAAGTTAGGGGTTTTCGGTTAAGTATATCAAAAACGGAATACCTCCATTGCTGTTTCAGTAGTAGGACAGAAGAGGGAGGATAAATCACTCTGGATGGGAGGGTGATACCAAAGGTTGCTAAATTTAAGTATCTGGACTCGATCATCCAACAAAATGGGGACATTGACGAGGATATTAGCCAGCGGATAAGAGTTGGTTGGCAAAAGTGGAATTCAGCGTCAGGGGTACTGTGTGACAAGAGAGTGCCCTTAGGATTGAAATGCAAAGTCTATCGGATGGTAGTTAGACCGACTGTTCTTTATGAATCGGAGTGTTGGCCTCTAAAGAAGACGCAGGCCCAAAGGTTGATGGTAGATAAGATAAGAATGATCAGGTGGATGTGTGGTTTTACGAGATTGGACAGAATTAGGAATGGAGTAATCAGGAGCTTAGCTGAAGTGGCCCCCATATAGGAGAAGACGAGGGAATCGAGGCTCAGATGGTTCGGCCACGTAAAGAGGAGAAGTGTGGCCGCCCCAATGCGGAGGTGCGAGATGATCTCCCCCACGATGGAAAGAGAGGGAGGGGTAGATCGAAGAAGAGCTTAGAATAAGTGGTTAGAGAGGACCTGAGAGTTGCCGGTCTGACGGATGACATGGCTCAGGATAGGAGGTTGTGGCGGAAGAGGATTAAGGTCTCTGATTGTAGGGGACCGACCGCGTAAGTGGTATTAGCTTAGGTGGGGTGGGGCGGGTAGAGTTTTGCTGTGCTTATCTGCAGGTCGTACTTTTCTGGGATGTGACGGCATCTAGCGCCCCTGGTTGGTTGAGGTATGTCTTTACTCCTTGTTTATTTTGCTCTCCGGCACATTTTCTCCTCCTTGGTTTTTGGTTTGCAATCGTTTTCTCTAAAAACCTTTTTCAAAAAAAAAAAAAAAACTGTTTTGTGAGTCTTAAGGAATCAACCTCTCTATGGGTAGGAATACCGGTAGGGGTAAGGTTATCTATAGTTGGATCCCCCCAGACCCCGCGAAAGCGGGACCCACACTAGGAGTTGTTGTTGTTGTTGTTGTTGTTGTTGTATTTCATTTTTCAAATTTTCACAAATTTAATGTTGTGAAAAATGTTGTTTGCAATTTAGTTAACCATTCTATTCAATTCAATTCATCTATTCATTTCGTGTTTGAGATTTATTCAATTCAATCATTTAACGCGTTTCTGCAATAAGTACTTTTCGTAAGTCATTTTGAATTTACCAACCTCAACCACTTCAACTTTCTTCAACCCATCTGCAAAAAAAATATCAATCTCATCCCACTTCAACCAACCTCAATCTACCTCGACCCATTTCAACCAACTTTAACCCACACATTCATAAATTTAATAATTTGTAAAGTGTTATGTGAGATTTAATTATTTTTACAAAGTAGTATGAATTGAGAATGGTGGACATTTATAAGTAACTTGGGGTAGGTAAAAGGGTGAAGTAGGTTAAGGTAGGTTGAGGTGAGTTGAAGTACATTGAAATGGGTAGAATTTTATTGATGTGATAAATTAAACTTGGTTAAACTAATGAAAGGAAATTGAAATGGATTGAGGTTGGTGTTTTTGAATTGACTAGATATAATTCTATTTTGTTGATTATCATGATGCATCAGGCAGTATTGATTAGATACAATTCCATTTTAATTTTCAAATTATCATAATCATATTTTGCTGTCACACGCTTTTCAAATTACATCATATTTTGATTATTTTTCACAGCCTAATTTTTCGTATTTTATAAAATTAGGAAAACGCTAATGTTATATTTTCAACCAACCCTACATTTAAAAATTAACAACAAATTTATATTGCTAACATATTTTGTAACACTTACGATCATACTATTTTCTTTTGTTACTTCTAAATTTTTCGAATGCGGGTCTGTTATTGTCGTCGGTAATTGGGGCAGGGAAAAGGGTGATGTGGGTTAGAGTAGATTGAGGTGGGCAAAATAGGTTGAGGTCAGTTAAAGTTTGTTGAATTTTTTAATGTCATAATTTGAACTTTAGTTAATAGTGGAAGTGGGTTCAAGTAGGTTTAGGTTGGTATTTTTAAATTTACCCATAAAAAAAAGGACGTATATAAAAAGTTGTCATCAATAAATTTTGTAATCCAAATCGTAAAAAAAATAATTGACAAGTTGTGCCGCCCTTCAACTTCCAGAAAAATAGTTACAAAATTGTAAAATTATCATTTAGCAAAAAAAATACACTAAAAATTACAATAACTTCATAAATTATCACACATAATTATATTCTCATTATTTTAACCCACCACAAAAGAAATATATCAATTTCAATCTACTTTAACCCACTTCAACCCACCTCAAAAAAAAAAAAACAATTTCAACCAATCTCAACCCACTTCAACCTTTTACCCACCCCCATTTATCCACGAAAAGAACACGCCCTAAGTACCAATAGATATGTATTTACATTCAATAGATATGTATTTATATCCAAAAGATCGAACAAGCCCCAAATAAGCAAATGCTCAATTAGTTTATATATATATATATATATATATTATATATATATATATATATATATATATATATATATATATATATATATATATATATATATATATATAGATATATATATATAATATATATATATATATATGTGTGTGTGTGTGTGTGTGTGTGTGTGTATATATATATATTTACATCCAATAGATATGTATTTGCATCCAAAAGATCGAACAAGCCCCAAATAAGCAAATGCTCATATATATATATATATATATATATATATATATATATATATATATATATATATATATATATATATATATATATATTTGAAAACATAAGTACAAATAATTTAAACAACCCTTTCCTCAAGTGCTCTGCATAAACTATTGACAAAAGGTATAGTAGAAAGTTCCAACAGTTGAGTATATAAAAAGGTATCAGTAGATCGTATAACATACGATAAAATGACATACTGCTCTCTTTAAATATGTCTTGATTGGAAGTGATAGAAAAACACTGAAGAAGGGTGCATATATCGTGAATTAAAGGCTGGATCTGCCATGACCAATGGGATATTAGTAAGACCTTAAAATGCTTGAACAATGAGATTGTCATCCTCAACCTAAATATACTGGTGCCATGCTTCCAAAGCTACCAAAATACCATCGCGTATGGCGGTAACTTTAGAGACAAGAATATGTTGTTGTACATGTATTGGGTATGTACCTGAATGAATTGACCCATCCAATCAAATAAGATATAATCTGCTACTGTACCTGCTAAAATAATGTGTCATCAAAGTTCATTTTGATGAAACCACCTTCGGGAGAATTCCATCAAAGCATATGGTGGCTCCTCGAAATGGAAACCAACTGGAAATCAAATGGAATGATGTTGGCGATTTCAAAAATTCACTATTGTTTTTAAAATCTAACTGTCAATTGAAGGGGGGCAAAAAAAAAAAAAAGGGAAAAAGAGAGCATGTAGGAGATTATTCATCAATTTTCCATCCCCAAACACCAAAGCGCCAAACGCTACCTCCTGAATCCTTTTCAAAAAGATGAGAATAATAAATGCAAAAGAAAAAATAAAACAAAAAAGAAAAGCTCTCTAGGGCTCTCGAGGCTCAAAGCAAACCAGACCACCTTCTTCATCTTCTTCTTCTTCTTCCTCCACTTCCTAGCCTTCCTTGCTGCTCAGTTCCTCTGCGACTCAGAGAGAGAGAGAGAGAGATATAGAGAGAGAGAGAGATGGCGAACGAAGCAGACATGAGTGGCTGGACGGACCTTCTTCACTCATCTACGAAGCTTCTCGAACAAGCTGCTCCTTCTGCTCAGTTTCCTCCTCTTCAGGTTCATCCATTCATTCTATCTCTATTCGTCCCTCTCTACGTCGATTGTTTGAGTTTGATTTAGTAGTTTTTGTGGTTTGGTTTGTGCAGAGGAATTTGGATCAATTGGAAGCGTTGTCGAAGAAGCTCAAAGCTAAAACCCTAAGGAGTGAAGCTACCTCTCAATCTATTGCTGCCACCAGGTTAATTTTCTCATTTACTACATCGTTACGTGGAATGCACAACTGCAATAAGCTCATTGCTACTCGTTTTCAGTTGTTTGAATTGTCCAACTTGGGTTTGAAGGGAACGTGCGAGTTTAATCACTTGTTTTTTATACTTCGAGTTCCAATTTGTCATTTGGTAGAGGTAATGTGATGTGGGTAAAATTATATAGCTCATTCCCAGCTGTTGTTGTTGGGGTGGGGTTAAATTAAAATTGTGGGCGCGTTATTGGGTACGGGGATAGACAAGGTTGAAGATTGAAGAGCATAGAGGTGGACAGTTTGTTACCTTTGTTTTAGAGTTTGAAGAAGGGTATGGGAGTACAAGATAAATTGTTGTCATTTTCCAGGAGTTTGGTGACTAAACAAGTAGACAGGATCATAGATCAACCAAATTTTCCCTTTCCTTGAGACGAATTCTGACTTTCTTGGAATAACGTGATGTGGGCAATGCATAGTTCATTTTCCCACTGATTTCCCTTTTTAGGGGTGGCGAGGTTTTTGCCGACTAGATTCACTGCAACAGGAGTTTTAAAAGGGTAGGGTTGTGAGAAAATTTGTTATCGTCTATTTGGAGATTTGACAAAATTTGTTATTGTCTATTTGGAGATTTGACAAGGCTAAGGGAGCAGGGAAGTTCATTAATTGGTGAAAAGTGCACTTTCTTAGTTCATGGAGTAGATATATTGAGGCTATGCGATGAGAATATTTTTGTTTGGGGCAAGGGATGCCCAGGAGAAATAGAGTCCTAAAATCAGGAAAAAAGATTACATTTTAAACATCTTCGGCATCCTTGTATGTTCCCTTTTACCTTTATGTGATTTATTTGTTGCTCTGGGTAGGTTATTAGCTCGTGAGGGGATTAATGCAGAGCAACTTGCAAGAGATCTGAAGTCGTTTGAGTTAAAGGTAAATGCTGTTGAATTCTTGCCATTCATTACAGTGTAGTCCCAATTTTACGGTGCTTTGTATTTAGGGCTGGCTTTCCTGAAGTTGTATGCAGATAGTCCGCTTTTAGATATTTATGCTTCTAGAAATCTAAAATGAAATCAGCCTTTTGTGTCATAAAATTCTTTATGGATGCTCCTCGTTAAAAAATTCTTCAGGTATGCTTGCTAATCTCTTTCTGTAAGTTCTTTCAGATGCTTTATCCAGTAAACTTCAATTGAGTTCCTCTTTTTCTTTGTGTTATAGACAACATATGAGGATGTTTTCCCGGCTGAGGCAACCACCGTGGAGGAATATCTGCAACAGGTATTTTTCTTTTACTGGTATCTCAAAAGTTAATGTCATATGTTGCTTATTTATATCACCTTTTGTTGCAATGTGCTTGCAGGTGCATGAGATGGCGATGCTCTCAGCTATCCAGGAAGCCCAGAAGGATAATCTGAGAAACTTCAATGACTATATGATGAAAGTCTTGGAGGTCAGGCAATATATGTTTTCTCTGATATTTACACTGTTCTTAACACTACTGAAACTCTGGTTGTGTCACAAGAATAACTGTTGATTGCTCCCAGTATGATGGCCAACAGCCAATGGCCCTACTTGGTGTCGCATTCACTCTATCTATGATGCGTCATTTATGGAGTTGAGATGCTCTGTGATTGTTGTTGTGCTTGCTGTTGCTCACATGTTTTTATCTTATGTGAGTGAATTTTGTGTCCATGCCTTTTTTGGTATTAAAGTTATGAGAGACAGTGAATTGCAATGCTGAATCTGGGGGCTTAATTGTATTGTAGAGAGTGTTTTATAACTTCCAGCCAATGCAGCTGAGCTTCTAGATCCAAGAACACCATACATGTTTGCCAACTTCATATATATCCTAGGGATCTGTTTGTGGATGTTATTTTGCTACCGATTCCTTTTCTTTATAATAAAATTCTAATGATGATGAAAAGCTGATTGTTTTTGTTGATGAGATTTTACTTGAAAGGTCAGTGACCTAATGACTTACTTTGTAATGTGATTTGGTGCCCATACTTTAGGCTATTAGCCTATGATCACCTATATGTCAGGGATGGAGATATAGAGCATGAGGAATGGTAGATCTTTTGCGGTAGCTCGTGGATCACCGTCATGCATCTGGAGGGAAATTTGGCTAATTAATAAAAATGGTGATCCTTGCAGTATTAACTTTACATTTGTCTGCTGCAGGATGATTGGCAAAAGGAGAAAAGGGATTGCCTTCAGAGCTTGAGCCGGATTTCAATGCTACCACGCACAAACACCAGTGAGGCTACTAGTGTGGTTGCTCGTTCAGGTCAAATAGTATCTGCCAGTTCTACTCCTCCTGCCCTTACCGCCTCCTCTGGTATGGAGCTTGTGCCTCATGTTAATAAGCCTATCCAGGAGAAAAAAGCTTCTGCCTATGCAGAGGTTGTGAAAAATCTGAATAGTGCAAGAGAGAGTGCTTTACCATTCAAAGTAAGTTATGGTTTTCCAAAGTAGTTATTTCGTGTGCATCTTCAGTAGGTTTTTATTGTTTCAGGCTTTCAGCTGCTATTGTTATCACCATGATGCATGATATATGTTATAAGGCTGTTTTTGTTGCTTCTAATAAAATATACTGTGGATTGCTTCATAACATTTCACTTACGAATTTGAACATGCCTTTTGCTATAAAGAAACACATAGGCCTTAACTGATATCTTCGCACACACACAGTCACTCATGTAACTAAACTTTGCCAACATGATCTTGAGATTTTTACTGTGTGTGTTTGTTGCCAGCATTCCTTCCCTGCAGCTTGTGGTTCCACTGTCGTCGTATCTGTGGTTGATTGTATTTCTCTCTAGAAAGCTGTTCTGAAACAGCCATGAAAGCTAAGTTGAGTATCGATTCCTTAAAAAGAAAAAATCATTTAACTGTGTAAAGAGAGCTTAAACTTCAAACTGTATGTAAAGCATAAGCTTCAATTTCAAACTGGGTTGAGCATATTCTGTGTTTAAAAAAGTGCGCTCGGGGTGCCCCTAGGCTCACAAAAGCCCGAAGCCCACTCTCTTGTGCCTTGGAATGGGTCAAGCACTTCCCATTCTTAAAGCCCGCCTTTTCTGGGCTTTAGACTGAGGCGCAAAGCCCACAGAGCCCGCGCTTTATAGATCTTAACAGACCATTTGGGTTTAAAAAAAAAAAAAAAGAAAAAAATCTTTATGGGGACTCCACCTCTCTTTTTGTTTGTGGAAGCCTTTTTATCAAGCTGCTATTAGAAGTAAACAAAGTATATTGCTGCCATTTAGTTTGGAGCTGGAAACCCTAACTCTGATGACAAACAATCTAGTAAGTGCTTTGTTCTCCTGTCTTCTTTCAGACTTCCTTCTTCATCCTCCTCCTCTGTTATTCGACAGCCATGGAAGGTTTTTCTTTGTTTCCTCTTTTTTTTTTTGGGGGCTTCAAGGAGGTCGAAAATGGTGATCCTCTAGTGCTACCGTGGTACCGAAACCCTTGCTCTTTTTTTATTTTGTGCTTCTTAATCTTTCTCCCTTTCTTTCTATCTCTCTTGGACTCTCTCCCTCCCTCCCTGCCCCTCTCTCTCTCTCTCTCTCTCTCTCTTCCTGGCAGGCTGGCAACATGTGTTATGATTTTGGGGTTCAATTTATACTAATCTAATCAAGTTGTGTTTAATGCTTTAATTGTATTTTGTCGTGCTTAATTGATTCTCTTTTTTTTCCTTTTTCTGGTGGTTGGTGAAAATCACTTATTTTGGAATGATTTTCAAGCATTTTCAAAAGTAAAAGTGTGCCTCGCGTCTAAAAAGCCCGCGCCTTTGCCTTGAAGCCGCACCCCCGGCCGTAGGACCCTTTGCGCCTTTTTGCGCCTTGGGCTTTTTTATATATTATGAATTTTCATCCCGAAGTTCTTGATTTGTCAAGGTTTCTGGACATCTCTTGCTGACATTTTGTCATTGTTTCTGGTGTATATACTTTATCATAATGACATTGTTCATTGTTTGTCATGTATTTACTTTATTACTAAACGGTTATTGACCCTACTGTCTTTTTTAAGCCTGCTATAGCTTTCAAGGCTGCTTATGAAAGCTTGAATATTGAGACATCTGGAAAATCAGTCAGCATGCAGAAGATATGGCATCTTGTTCAGGTATATAGTTTTGGATTACTTTGGTTCTTTTTGTTCCTTGAAGGTCAAATGATAACTCATAATTTGCTTGAATCTTCCATGCTTTTGATTGTGATGGACCAATTACTTGCAGGCAGTAGTAGGTGAGGATTTAAACACTCAGCAAAATGTTTCGAAGAGAATGTCATTGGTGAATGGTGCAAGGCGACATTTGGAGTGGGGGCATTCGAAGCATGTTATTGAAACAATTCAAAATCATCCTGTACAGGTCATTAATTACTTCTGAGTTTTTCTGTGAGCTTTACTTGATTGATATATATATATATATATATATATATATATATATATATATATCGCCTCTTCCCTAAATTATTTGGTGCTTGTGCAACTGCTACTGTGGTCTCAAGGTCTACTCCTTTACTTGTGTCTTGTAGTAATTTTCATTGATAGCATTCTCCCTTTTAAAAATATTTTAGGATGCACATGTACTTGTAAGAAGATTTATCCATGTCACATAAATGAAGGACACTGATCATATTACGAGGTGGCAATCTTTGTGCATTGCATTTGATTTCATTTTTTTAAATGAACATGATGTCGAAATGCTTAAATGTTAATATCGAGCTTGCGAAACTTCCTTGATTTTGATATGAGGTATATGTGATTTTCTGTTTCCTTGTTCTGGGTTTTGGAATACATCCTATTGTTTGTTAAAAGCAAAAATTGCCCTATGCTTACGCATGGTTCCCTGCCTTTGTTATCCTGCACTTGAATATTGCATGTGTAATATAGTAAATATACCGGTTATTTATTGTGCATATACTAATCTGCAGTTGTGATCACATGCAGGCTGCACTTGGTGGCTCTGTTGGTAATCTACAAAGAGTACGCGCCTTTCTTCGGGTAAGTTTGCATTGTTGTGCATCAGTTGGATGACTGGACAATTCACCGTTGTCTCTTTCAGCCAGGGTTCTGAAGATCATTGATTGTTTGTAGATCCGTTTAAGAGACCATGGGGTTCTGGATTTTGATGCTGTGGATGCTAGGAGGCAACCTCCTTTGGACACAACTTGGCAACAGGTTCTGGATACTGCTTTTAGAATGCATCCATGAATCCTTTCTGTAAATCCTGTTTTCTTTCCGTTATCTTGTTATCATTCAACTGTCAATGTGCATTGTCAAAGTGATTGACAAAATGAAGGTTATGTTTTTAACATTTTGGATGGCTTTAGCTGCTAACCAGCTCGTTCAGAGTGTAGCATATGGTTTCTCTCTCTGTAAAGTCTGTCCATTCTTGAAGTGTTGATGGAATTTTCTGTGTTGGAGTAAACACCCTGATTGCTGGTTTTTTCTCTCTTTTTCTAATATGCAATTTGCTGTGATTAACACAATAAGAAGATATGCACCGATGTCTGAGTTATGGGACTGGCACCTAATTTTTTTAATTTGTGGATTAACCATTTAGTATTGAGAAGGTGGTATCTTGACATAATGCTCTATTCCTTTGATTTCAGATTTATTACTGTTTGAGAAGTGGCTATTATGACGAAGCAAGGAGTGTAGCTCAGTCATCTCGTGCTTCCCTTCAATTTGCCCCTTTGGTATTTATCCTTCATCTTCTGCAGTTTTATAGTTTTTTAGATGGTGTTTTTCATGGCATTTCTTTGAACAGCTTTCAGAATGGATTGCTACGGGAGGTATGGTCTCTGCAAACACAGCCGCTGCTGCTTCAGAGGAATGTGAGAAGATGTTCAGAATGGGTGATCGTGGGGCTCGAGCATTATATGACAGGAAGAAGCTGCTGCTTTATGCTATGATTTCTGGCTCTCGCAGGCAAATTGACCGCCTTCTTAGAGAGTTCCCAAATCTTTTCAATACTATAGAGGACTTTTTGTGGTTCCAATTGTGTTCCATACGTGATAGTCCTCGTGGAACCTCATCATCTGTCCTGAATGAGGGATCAGTGCCGTACACTTTGGAGGATCTTCAAACATATCTTAATAAGTTTGAGCCATCTTATTACACAAAGGGTGGGAAGGACCCTCTTATGTACCCTTATGTTTTGCTTTTGAGCGTTCAGTTGCTACCAGCTGTCACATACTTGTCAAAGGAGATGGGTGAGGAAGGATATAACATTGATGCTGTCCATATAGCAATTACATTTGCAGATCATGGGGTTCTTTCAGAAGGTGCTGCTGCAGGACAGAAGCTGGCAGTGATGGATGCTTTTGCTGAGGTATCTAGCCTGATTAGGCAGTATGGTTCAGCATACTTACGAGTTGGAAATCTTTCTATGGCATTGGAGTATTTTGCACAAGCATCTGCTGCAATTGGGGGTGGTGAGATGTCATGGGTAGGGAGGGCTGGCTTAGATCAGCAAAGGCAGAGAAGCTTGATGCTGAAGCAGCTTCTTTCGGAGTTATTGTTACGTGATAGTGGAATTTATCTCTTGCTAGGACCAAGAGGTGCTGGGGAAGAAGGTGATCTGAAACGGTTTTTTCCGGATGCTGCATCAAGACAACAGTTTCTGCTTGAAGCAGCCTGCCATTGTCAGGAAATTGGATTGTATGACAAAGTAATGCTTGAACTCTCTATCTTTTTGATGCATTTTACTTGTCAAATTTTGAAGTTAACTCATACTTGCAGTTTACTAGTCCCCTTGACGCACCTTGAACTCGCTGGTTTTTTTATTTTTTATTTTTATTTTTTATTTTTTTTTTTGCGCTGACAGATATTTTTGTCTGTTGCTTTAAGGGCTGTTGTCACTGTGTTTGCATAGTGTGCTTGCCTTTCTTATAACTATCACCTACGTGTCTTTTCGATTGCAAATTCAGTCAGTAGAAATTCAGAAGAGGATTGGTGCTTTTGGAATGGCTTTAGAAACCATTAACAAGTGCCTATCTGAGGCAATATGCTCCCTGTCACGTGGTAAACTGGATGGTCAGAGCCGGACAGCTGCGCTGATTCATTCTGGCAATGAGATACTAGAGATGTGTAAATATTATCCTGAGATCAGGTATTTCAATTTAAATATCTGTTATTTGGAAGGATTTTTGAATACTTTCTTTCAGTTACATTCTTATCTTATTATGATATGCCTTTTAAGAAGGAATCACAAATCCGTTGGAGTTCCAACATAGACATGCAGATGGAATGGGACTGGATTAGATTATATCTTCCTATCCTTGTATCCTCAGATTCTTGAGTTATTTATATGCAGTTTACTAGTTTAGGATCCAAACTTGTTATTTTTGCATGGAGAAAATCGTACTCTTAGTATAGTAACTGAAATGAGTATCCTAAAAAAGTAGTTAGTTACATCCCTAAGAAGGCTATCAATGAACGCAACTACTATTTTTTTGGGTAAAAAACCGAAGGCCCTTTTTGCCTCAAACATAAAAAGTTTTGATCACATCATCCTCTGACCTTCTGAGTGTATCATCAGGCCTGCATTCATATAATCGGACTGCTGTGTTGTGCCTCAATATTTTCCTTGTGAACGGCATAATGGATGGTTAACTGTTTGCTCATCACACATTTGGTTGCATTCACAATTTCTGGGTGAAACTAACTGGATTTTTTACAGTGTAAAAGACAGAGAACATGTTTTGCAACAAGAAACTGTCTTGAGGCAACTTGAGGCAATACTGTCAATTCATGAGCATGCAAGACAGGGCCGCTACTTGGATGCATTACGGGAGATAGCTAAGCTTCCTTTCCTTCCCCTTGATCCGCGATCACCTGATTTGACCGTGGATTCATTTCAGAGCTTATCTCCATATGTTCAGGCTTGTGTTCCTGACCTCCTAAGAGTTGCCTTAACATGCCTGGAGAATGTTTCAGATACAGATGGATCTCTTCGTGCTTTGAGAACAAAGGTACAGGAGGACGGTGCTGCTTTTCTTCCTTGATATCAAATGTGATTTTTTTTTTTTTCGCTCCAATTATTGACTTTCTGTCTGATCTTGTTAAAGTTTCACGATAATTTATGACTTATTATAATAACATAATAGGGATAGCTTTATTTTCGATTATCAACATGTGGGTAGTATCAGAGTTGCTTATATGGTTAATGGGATGGGACTCAGATGTAGGAAAATAGGAGGTGGATCTCTGGAGTCTGGAGAGAAAGAAAGGAGAGGAAGGGTGGGGAGAGGGAGGGAGATATGGCATTAAGACCAGCTCTAGAAACCTATTCTTTCTGTACACAATGTTCAGGCTTTGATTGCTTATTTCGTTTTGTCTGTTTTATTTTATATTTCATTGTCCTCTGGACTTCTCTTATAGTCAATGATCTACTGATCATCATAACCCTCTTTCAATATTAGTAATTATATAAATGTTTTTTGGCTCACTTTTGTTTGTTTTGATAGTCTTTATGTATATTTTTTCCCTCTGGGGAAGTGGGTGGGTGAAGGGGCTGTACCTTACCTAGAGTCGGGCACAAATTTCCAGTACGGACTCTTGTTGGAAAGTGTTGGGCTTAGCTATTTTTTAAGGTAGGCTGTCGATCTGTGTGCCAATGTACCCATGTCTGATAGACGGGTATGTAAAAATGATGTGTACTGTTTGCGACACTGTCAATAGGTGAGTTTGGGGCAAGACCACTCTGCTTAGTCAGGTCTCTGGCCCTTGTTTATGTGCACAAACAAGCAGCTGTATTTAGCTTTGTAACATGCGCAACTTCATAGTTCATATCATGATAATGCAATCTCTGATGGATTTATAATTTCACATTGGTATTACAGATTGCAAACTTCCTGGCAAACAATCTGCACCAAAACTGGCCGCGTGATTTATATGAAAAGGTTGCGCGAACCCTTTGAAGGAAGTAAAATGGCGGAACATTGAGAGATCATGACAGCCTGGCCAATAATGATCGATGCTTTGAGTCTGAAGACCTTTTATTCCCTCGTGGAGATGTACCAGTATTCAATATGAAAATACTTCCACATGATGAAGAGAAACCGCCATTTCTCTCTCCTATGCTGCAGCTAAAGGTCGATTTCAAGTATTAAGAGCTGGGTGGATGGGGGACCCTAATGGTAGAACCAAAAGAGAAACTGAGAAGGATGAACTAACCCATCTTAAGGCTGTGGACTTTGTTGTACAGATTTATGAACCCAGATGAATTTTGTTTCCTGTTTTTCCCCGTCTTTTTCTGTCTGAAATTGAATATTGGTTGTAGTAAGGATTTTGTAGGATGGGGTGTAGGATGGGGTGAAAGATTGCACCTAAATCTGACTGGATGAACCTAAAAAGCTGAAGTCCATCCTACTGGATTAATCTAAACTAGTTCGGCGGGTTGGGGGGAAAAAAAGAACTTAGGGGCATTAATTTCTTTAACAAATTATCCTCCGTATGAATCCTCATCACTGATCCAACTCCCAATATTTTGTAGTAGTAGTAAACAAAGATGAAGTCCAATGGGTAAGAAAGATACATATCTTTACAACTTTTTTCATTACCACAAACAATGTAACAATTACAAAACAAGACTGTCTTCAATACATGACACTGAATTCTTAACGCCTCCTAGTCGCAAAAGAAAGGTGAAAAGCGTACAATCTTAATGAAACAGATTTACAGAAAACTCGAATCCCTACATATCAAGGGAGTGTTTAGTTGGGGCTGTATAAATGGAACTGCATGTCTTCAAGTATCAAAACACCGTTCTTGTTGTCTGGCTGGTATCAGAATTTCTAAGTTTTCTTGTTGGGTTGAAAGACATACTTGATGAGGGATTCTTTGATGGGCAACATCTCTGGGAATTCCTCCTTCAATTTGGTTGCATCAAGCTCATTGTTACTTCTTGGAGCCACAATAACCTTGGCTTGCTCCTCCAAGGTGAAGTTAACCCACTTGAAGTTGGGGTCAATGTACTCCTTGTACATCTCAAGTATCTCATTGTGGCTTACGACTCCTGGGTTAGTGAAGTTCCATATGCCCCTCAAGTTCCTCTTTGCCATCTCGATCGAGATGGGCAAGAGCTCATCTAGTATTGTCATGCTGTTTGGTATATTCACCACCTTGTTGTACCTTGTTATCTTTGTGATGAAGTTCCTTGGGTTGCTTAAGTCTGATGAGATTGGCATTCGGATCCTCAGGGTGCAAATGTTGTCATAATCCCTCAAGAGTTCTTCAACCTACGGACAAGCAAACAATCCAAGTCATCTTTCATCAAAAAAATGCCACAGTAATGTATAGACCTAGCAAATGAATCCCCATTCCCCTAGTGTAATGGGTTGCTTGAATAATCTGGTATAGGTGACATGTGGGCTTGCCATAACATAATAATTTGTTGAAGTTGGCAATCAAAGTTGGTCAGACAAATTTCAAGTTGGTTTAGTTTGGGCTAGGTCAAAATTGGGTGTGACTTTATTTTGGGTCTAACTTAGATGCAATTCCAAGTCAGGTAGTGGGATACATGATACATGTCAGTTGTATTAAGACTACAGTAAAGTAGTAACAGTAAGCTTACCATGGCTTTGGTTTTTGAATAGAAAGAGCCAGTGAAGTTAGCCTTGTCTTCCTCCTTGAACCCAATGCCGGAGCCAAGAGGGTGAGCATCATCATACTCGAAAATGCACCCCGTGGCATAGTTGATCAGCAAGATTCCATGCTCTTTACAAACATCAGCCAGAGTCAAAGTCCCAGCAACATTAGTCCTTATGGTTTCTGTCTTGTGGGTTTCACACCAATCCACATTAGGCCTCCCAGTTGCACCAGCAGCATTGAAAACATGTGTTGGCCTCACATTCCGAATGTCAGTCAAGAGTTGGGATCTGTCCTCCAACCGCCCTCTGGCATACTCATAGGGTATACCCTGCTTTTCACAGAGTTTCCCAAGGAGCCCTCCGATCCACCCTGTTCGGCCATATATTAAGAACTTCAAGGTAGGCTTCTTGGCAGGTGGTGCATTGATTTTTGAGCTCTCCACCACCATCAGTCGGGTTGAGTTTGTTTGATCTCCAGGAGAATTAGGGGATTCATTTCCATTGATCCGTGCACTTGTGTCACCTGGGATCATGAGCATCCTAGGATGAGGAACCAAGGCTCCTGACACATCCCCCCACCAGTCAGGGTTGCTCACATACCATTCCATAGTCTTTCTCAAGCCTTCTGCCCAGCTGGTCCTCTCAGACCAGCCTAAATTCTTGAGCTTTTGATGATCCAAGAAGTACCTTTGATCATTGAATGGCCTGTTCTCCACAAACTTGATAATGTCATCTGGGTTCCTAGAAAAAAGCTTGCAGATGTCCTTAGCCACATCAAGGACCTTCCTCTCTTTGTCAGTTCCAATATTGTAGACATGCCCAACTTCCCCCTTATGGAGTATCACCTCAAAGGCCTCGGCAACATCGTCACTGTACAAGTAACTCCTCACGTTTAATCCATCCCCATGGATAGGGAGAGGCATCCCCCTCATTGCTAACAGTATGAACTTGGGAATCAGCTTCTCGGGGAACTGGTTAGGGCCATACACATTGTTCCCTCGGGTGGTTATCACTGGCAATCCATAGGATCTTCCATACGCCATGACAAGCATCTCGGCCCCTGCCTTTGTGGCAGAGTAAGGGTTTGTGGGGAGGAGCTGAGAGGCCTCATGGTTGCCCACTACAGCACTCTCATCTGTCTCCCCATAGACCTCATCTGTGCTGACATGGATGAACCTCTTGATCTGGTGCCCAGTGACCTTGCAGGCCTCAAGGAGAACATGGGTCCCATATATATTGTTCTTGGTGAACTCAAAGCTGTTGCCAAAGGAGTTGTCAACATGCGTCTGGGCAGCAAAGTGCATAATTGTGTCAATGGACTCTGTGGTAAGGATAAAGTTGACAAGATCAGCACTGGCGACATCGCCCTTGATGAACTTGAAGTTGGGGGAGGAGTGCGAGGGGAGAAGGTTCTTCAGGCTCGAGCAGTAGTCAAGCTTGTCTACGACTATGATCTTGTAGTCAGGGTAGTTTCTAACAAGCCTGTTGGCAACATGGGAGGCTATGAACCCAGCTGCTCCGGTTATCAGAATGTTCTTTGGTTTGTAATTGTTGGCCATTCTTTCTGGGTTTTCCTACCCTACACACAGTGTGATCTCATAAGTGATTAGCAATCATATTATGCACACTGAAATGGACGGATTTAAGTATGCACAGATGATCAAGTTACAAAAGCACATGTCAGGAAAGAAGGGAGTTCTGTTGGCAATTTTGTAGAAAAATGTTCCTCTCTAACTCAGACTCTCCATTTTCCCTTACAATATCAGTGCTCAGCACCTGTCCACCTAACAGCCATTATAGCACTTCTTTTCAATCCCAAGTTTTAGAAACAGCTAAAAGTCCAACACCTAGGCATATACCCATGCCCAAGGAACATAGATCAGCACATTCAGATGGGTGCTCTAAAAAGGGTAATTGACCAACATAAGGTGTAACTCAGGTTTTCAGATAATCCTAAACTTTGGGAATAAACGTAAACTTCAAATCTGAAAGGCAGAAGTAGCAGCAGTGAGGTGTAGTAGAAATGATTAGCTAATACAAAATTCCAGGATTGTACCTTGGGTCCAGCTGGAGGGGGTCCAACTTTGAATGAGAAAGCTAATTTCTATGGAGGTGGAATTAAGCCAAGCCTCTGTTTTGATACCTTTTTTCTGGGCAATTGAGCATTGAATAAAGTTATGTCCATAAATAGTCTTCCACAGATGGGTCCCTCGAGTATTAAGATTAAACAAGGTTATTACTATTGGTCTCATTATCAGCGTATCAAAATGTGTTGTGTACCCACATACTAAAATTAATACTAATCAATTTAAGCATATAAGACAACAAAAATTAAAAAATCCTCCCCAAAAAATAATTTCTTACCCAAATAGGGTTCTAGCTAACTTTTTGCTGGAATTTGTACTAATCAGTATGATATAAATACAAAATAAAGCTTTACTATGCACTAATCAAGACAATCCCATCATACTTAGCCAAAAACTACTGCTACTAAAACCAAGGCCAAGACTTCAATTTAAGCACCAATGTATGATTAAAATTTCATCTAAGCATGCTCATCCAGTGATTGCCATCACATTATCACAAAATCAAACGCATAATGCAAAAACCAAAACCAGCAATTGATCGACAAACTAAATACCAAGTAATAATCACAATTCATGAGTTTCCCATTTTTAGGTGGATAAAGTGAACACATTTAATTTCTAGAAACCCATAGAAAAAGAGAGAAAACGAGAGAGACTCACCAGTAGAATTCTGGGTTTTCTTGGAGGAGGAGGAAAAATTTATGGTAGAGAGAGAAAGGGGAAGTTAGAGAGAGAAGCAGCAAGAAATGGGTGTGAAGAGAGGGGGGAAGAAGGGGTCGTATTTATAAGGGTGTTTCTTAGTAGAGGGAGGGTGGGTATGGTTCAATTTGGACACGATATGGGTGTATGAGAAACAGAGGTATAAAAATAAGGTACGTATGTATGGAAGCATGGCCTTGAATTTGATCCTAATCCTTGATTTACTGTTACAATGTCATTAATGCTTTATTTATGGCAATCTTAATGAAGCCAGGGATTATCATGATAGTCCATGTCCAATTTTTGAAAGGTTGAGGAAGATAGGTTTGGTTATTATTTTGGCTTTCAAAGCCTATATTATAATCCTATAAAGTATATACTTTTACAAGTCACGTCTGCGCTACATATTAAAAATCGTTTGTATGACAAATATGAGTTGAAAAAACATGTACACGTGACAACTCCTAAGTGTATGATATACATTATCTTTTGACTTTAGATTGTTGACATAGTTACTTTAAAGATACTGAAAAAGATTACATTAACTTGATGTTGATCTGATGTGGCCATCAAAATTTAAGATATCAGTTTAGAAACAATAGATTAAGTAATAACAAATCAATTTAAATGAGTTGGTACATTTGTAGTGTAATTTGAATTAGTGCAATATGATTTCTCACAAGCAAAAGCATTATGTGTTGTGGAAAATACTCTTTAATTATCTCTTGTGGAGAGATCTATAGTCATAATTTTGAGTTCAAATTTTAAAGCAGTTGATTTCTTTGAAACTAAGAGATGGAGTTGATTATATTTAGACCATAATAGCTCATATAGGTCATATAGGTAAAGCATTAAAAGTACATATTTAATTATTTCAATTTAATTTGCATAATTAGGCAAAAATGGTCCTTCACTGCTCCCCATCTTAGTGAACACATCAATGACAATTAGGTAAACTAGTTAATACCATGAAAAATATGGGTGGATAATTGAATATTGACGCGGACTCTGTCTAGCATGTTTTTTGATTGGTCCAAAATTAAATTGTAATATCATTAATCTCCCCACCCTATATTCCCCTGGGAAAAAAAATAAAAATAGCTGTGTAAAATTGACTGAATGCATATTAAATAACTCTTAATAACTTACAAGAAAATAGTGGCAATAAACATGGGTGGCGGCCTCAATACAACCTTGCCCCTTATGGCTCCTCTCAAACTTAAATTGTAACATTATTAATTTTCTCCCAAAGAAAATCAAGTTATTTATACTTGAAAATGACTTAATGCATTAGATGGTTTTGAAAACACCTCAATTGAATTGATTAATTATTGTTCTATTTGTTTTATGAAATTTTTACAAAAACTTTTTTCATAAATGTTCCACTAGAACTGTCAAGAAAAATTTTATTGAGTCAAGAAAAATGAGTTATAAGAAGTTTATAGCAAAATCGAGCATTACGATCAAATTAATATTGATATTGCAAAGTTGCATGAAGAAGAGAAAATGTAATTGTTGAAACGACAATCTAATGTTGCTTATCCTATCTATAGCAATTGACAAACGACTCTTTATTAGATTATTACACCCACCGCAAAAGAAAGATTATAAAGAAGTGTTTAGCTTAATGAATATTTATTTCTCGTAGAAGAAACTATAGCAATTGACAACATTATGCCCTGTAAAAATCTTTTATGGGATAGTTTCTTCTACAAAAAAAAAAAAATATTCGTTAGGTACTTAAAATATTTTTTTAAAAGGGAACTATGTTAGAGGTTTGCCTCATGCAACCTTATATTCAGTTAGTCCTCAAAATTGAACTTTGAACATCATTTGGTTGTATGGCTATCACGAACGGGAAGAGAAGTGAAGTTAATTAACTGAGGGGAATGGAAGGGAAGGCGGCGGAAATAAGGATAATATATGTTTACCTTATTTGAATATGTTAGTCAAAATGTATGAACTTATTAAAAATCTCTTGTTAGCTTTCAACCACTCAATTCATGAGTGAACAACAATCAAGACAATAAAGAATGAAATTGAAAGCGAAAATACCGTCCATATAATATCTTGAAACATGATGAATTTGAGGGGGAATAATCCCTTATTAGCTTCCCTCAAACTGTATATGTTTAAATACTGAATTCATCAGTGTTTAAATATTGACAAAGAAAACATAATTACTTCTAGGTCACCACAACAACCCCCTCCCCCTTCAAACAAGAAAACAAAAATGAAAATGTAATCATTTACTCCTTATGCTTGATTATGGCCCTATCTGTTTCTTTGAGAGAATTACTTTAAAATGGCTAATCGCAATTGTTAAATGTTGATATGATTGCTTTTTAGAGTTGGTAGATGTGGATTGACATGCGGAGTTTCTTCAACATCAACAAAGGAAATTTTGAAAGATGAACTCAAAAATGCCAAATCTAAATTCAAATTCAACACTTTAAAAATTCCACTACCAAGTGGAGTACAGAGACGGTCTAATATAACAGTCTTACTCCTAAATTACAAAATTATAGAGAGATTGATTCCGATTGGCCCTATATATAATACAAAAATGCAAAGAACAAAAATACCACCTCACATTTTCCTTCCTTTTTGGATCTGTTTGTCTGTCACACAAGAGTTACATACTGTTTGCCTCCAAAGGAGTTGATTTCTCGCACTACAAATATTATTCATTAACAAAACTTAAATCCAATATTTTGTTTAAAGAGAACAAATGCTAAACTACTTAAATCAATTTGTGCAGTTTTTTGTGTCTGCAGAACTGAATAGAGAGAGAAACAGCCTCTGAATAAGAGAAAACACTTGTTAATTGCATTATTAAGAGTGTAAAACGAATACCTTAAGATCTCAAAATTCTACCCAAAAAGGCAAAAGAGAAAACAAGAATGACACATCTTACCGTGTAGATTTCTAGATAGCCTATATAGACAAATTGAACATATTACATGACTATTATACTGATGTATGCTGGAACTCGACAAATTGCTCTTGAAAGCAAGCAGTTTCAATTTCTAACCTATATGTTTAAGAGAGTGGGGCGGCTCTTCTGGAGCAAAATATTATTGCCCACAGCACGTGTATTACATGGTGATTAATCAAACAGCATCATGAAACTACCGAATCTACGCCTTTTTATCGTTGAAGAACTCCACGGGTTGTATCATTGTCTAATTCTACGAAGCTCCCAGTTACCTTCTCCATCGATCAGTCGTAATTCCGAGTAATGGAATCGAATCAAAGCAGGACGCTGTCATCAAGAAGCAAAATTATCAGCGATTGGGTACAAGCACAACTATAATGTTTGAGGGAAGGAATAGAAGGACAAAAGCAACCAGAGTAACATATATAACGTATGAGACAAAGATCATCATGCCATTGCATGTGGTTAAATGTAATCACAGGTACTGGAGTATGACTGCCGAAGACCCTGCAGATATTTTTGTTTTTTTTTTTTGGGGGGGGGGGGGGGGGGGGGAGGGTAAACAGCCTTCACCTAGAAGGCCCAAGTTCAAGTCTTGGAGACTGAGGAAAGTCTCCTCAGTTGGGAGAGAGTTTGACAAGGATTACAAGAGGACAGTGGAACTGCTTCATTGCATCCCAATGCTGAGATATCTTCTGATGGCGTCAACACTTGACTTGACCCACTTGCTCCTCGGAGGGTAAGGACTAAGGAGACCTTGCATACGTTTGGGGGAGGGGGAACCTTGCCAGCGGTTATATCTGAATCCTACCAGGCTACCAATCCCATAGGAGTACATGCCACTTAGGATAAGGGCTCTCTCCTTGCACTCTGATTTGCATTACTGAGGAACCAATTATAGAATGTAAGATTTAAAAATATATGATTTTGGAGGCTCAAATCATGCAAGGGTTTCAGAAGTCTATCAAAAAGATCTTAAATTGCTCTCGCTTTGACTTAACCATCCCAGGCAACAAACAAGCAGCTAAACAAAGATCAAATACCTGTGAAGAAGTCATCACTGTAATGCCTAGTTCAGTTGCAATCATGTACAGGTGTTCTTCAACATCAACACTCGTGGCACTGCCAGTTAAAAAGAGAACAATACCACAAAGCAATCAGATCCATAGCAGTCAACACACAGCTTCGCTTCCATCAAAATACATGGGAGTCAGAAAAGCTATTTAGGGGGGGGGGGGGGAACAGGTAGACATTACATACTTGGTGCATTCGTCAAGGATGGCAAATTTAGGCTTGTGGAAGAATAATCGCGCCTTCAAAGTACAACAAAAATACATTACATAAGTTGAATACAAACCACCCCCCCCCCCCCCCAAAAAAAACCCCCCCCCCCCCCCCCAAAAAAAAGGGGGAAGACCTTGAGTTACCAATATTCTCAACTGTCAGAAGCAGCAATACTCACCATGCCTAACCTCTGCTGCTCCCCAAGGGAGAGAACATCTTCCCAGTTTAGAGCAGCATCTAACCCACCTTCCCTCTCCAGCAGGTAAATTAGTTTGACATTTTCTAGAATGGTTTTCAACTGCATGTCTAACACATCTGTAGCACTGATAGTCTGCTGATCTGAAATCAACAAATAATTTCCTTGAGACATGACTCAAGCATTCTGGTAGACATGAACTCATGAACTTCTCAAAACTTTTACAACTGCACACTCTGATTGGCATTATTCACTGCTACAATTTTAGCAAGCAGTTAGCATGATTCTACCGAACATACTCAGAACCAACAATGTTTGTACTTAGCATGCGTAGTATGCAAGACCATGGTTCAACTCCACCTTCCCACAGACTCCATGCTGAAAGTTCCTGGTGTCGAACAGCATCAATCTCCACATCTACCCCATCTCCGAGACCGTAACACCCCGTCCAACCCCCCCGGGGGGGGGTCCCTATAATTGTAATATCCTCATAATTGTATGACTGTCATTACTCATTACCATACACATCATAGATGAAGTTTTTCCTCCTCTCCTTTTTTGATAAGGAAAAAGAGATATACCTCTATCTACAACGGAGAAACCAAAAGGAATTAATGTTAATCATGCATCCTCCAGATAAGATGATTACAGCCCAAAAAGGTTATCAACAAAATCAACTACATCATTCGATGAAAAACAACAGAGTTTCTCCTTCGAAAAGGACAAAGTCTTAGACGCTAGTCCTCGATGAGCTCAAGTGGAGTTTCGACAACACGAAAAATTCTCCTGCTTCTCTGTCTCAATCAATTCCCCCCCCCCCCCAAAAAAAAAAAAAAACCAAAAGAAGGGTATGTCATAGACAATGTTAAAAGTATGCCGACTAATTGAGGAGAGAATATCAATAGATCAATATGGTCGCATTAAAAGAACACCTATCCATTTCAAACAGAGCTGAAAGGGTCAAGACAGGAAAATTTTCGCTTTACACTACAGTAGACAAAATCAAATGGTGCATTGAAGATTATTGCGCTCCCAGTTTTGTGAAGTGGCATTCCAATCAAGCATTTAGAGGATAAAATATCCACAACTACAGGGGCAACATTCTGTACATCTGATGCCCCATAAGCCGTTACTTACGCTGGGGGTTCCCCCAGAACTAGGAAAATTGTATGGTATGGCATAGTAAAATCAGAAGAAAAAGCATGAACAAACAATACAGAAGACCCAGAAAAGAAGAAAAAGAAGTCTTAGCCACATCCGATTCTCTACTGTAGTTAGTGACATATTGAAAAATCTTTTACCTCTATGCATGTGCATTGCCTTTATCTCTGCCTCTTCACGAGAAAGAGGATATATAATTTGATCCCTCAGGGTTCCAAGGCATGTATATGGTCGTTGTGGAACAACAAAAAGACCACAATTAAATTCGATACCCGCATCGTAAAGTTGACTTGGCTTGACGAGTCTTCCACTAGCAATAGGCCAAAGACCACGGAGAACTCTGAATACTGAACTCTTGCCACTCCCATTTGGACCTACAAATTGCATATTGTCATATATCAACATGCACACATTGAAAGAAGAATATTAAAGAAGTTAACTGTTTCACTAACCAGTAACTAGAAGGCTTTTTCCAGGTAAAATGTCACACGAAAGCTGCCGAGCCAACAATTTCTGGGATGGGGTAATAATATCAACATCAGAAAATGTTATCATGTTTTCAGACTGAGAAGTCCTTCCATCATATGCCAGCAAAGCACGACCTGTGCGATCTGCATGAGCAGATACATCAGCTGAAGTCAATAACGTATAAATAATGCATTAAGCACATCCAGTGTCCCCCCCCCCCCCCAAAAAAAAACAAGTGTAATGTGAGAATCATGCAGACAGCAGCCCGTACCCAGGCAGGAGAACCAATCCAAAAAAAGAGAGTAAAAGAAAAGATATTAAATGAGTAATAGAAATAACACACAAGTGGTGAGCACTACTCGAAAATGCATTTGCATAACTGGGCCTGCACAACAATGATGACAGGAATCTGCAACCGTAGACAGAGCTCAGCAGGTGAAGTTTGTCAAAAGACTACTCTCTCCTTTCTCTTTCTAATACTTTGTCATCATTTCCCACAGAGTTGAGACCAAGATCATCACAACTTGAACAATTCCGTCATGTTTCAAGCTGTGCATGTATCAGGGGGGTGGCAGGGTGTGTGTTAACCTTGTGCATATCCTACATCAACGGGACACAACATGGGCTTGTAGTCACTATTGTCCTCCAAAACCATGCTCAATAACTGTAACTGTTCCCAGAACTGGACGGATGAGCAGCCTAGTGAACATAGTTGTCACTGGTCAATTAATTTGAGGTGAGCAGTGAACCAGCTGAGCGAGAGCCCTAAATAAGGGATTCTTTTGGGCATAAATTTTTAATTATACATATTAGAAATTTAGATAAGTACCCTGATACTTAATTTACTATTTAATACCCTATCATGTTGAATTGATGTCACATTTTTTAATAATAATATTTTAGAAGAGTTAAAAACCAAAAATAGGCTAAGCTAGAAATGGCTTTGGTCTTTGTCAGTATGACAGGAAGTATGGAGTTAACAGATGTAGAACAGGGATTTAAAGCACGAATCAACATGTAAGGACGTGAATACATGATAATAGTTGCTCAAAAGCATCCAAAGTGAATGGCACACAATGAAGTAGCACCATGGTTTGATGGTAGTCAAATTAAACAAAAAAGTGATTGTTCTGTGTTTGATTCTTGCCAGTGGCAAAGCAGTGAGTGGACGGAGTGGAGCCACTGCCCCCCTCAACCATTTACACACAAGTCATCTTTTTTAGACCATACAATATTATAAAACATGTACAATTGAGTTGATTTTCAGCGTTATGGCCCCCTAAATTATTGAATCTAATCAATCAACCCCCCTCCCCCAACGTTGACTCTGGCTTCGCCCCCAATTCTTGCTACACAGTCTATTCATGCACATCAGTAAACGGAAACCCAGTCAGTAACCAATTCAGCCATTCTAATCAACTGGCCTAGTTACCTGGCTGAACTGGATCTAGACTAGACTTTATACATTTCGGTATATGTGTGGGCTACTAGACCACGGTCATTTTCCTAGACCAATTGGTGGAACACGCAGGTCTAGTCTGGTTCTTGCAACACTATCATTGAATTCATGTACATCAGTAGCTCCTTTGCTGACCAAAAAAAATATAATTTGGTTCATATTCTGTAGGATTGCACACATGGCAAACATTCTAACGAATTCGCATGTGTGCAATTTTTTTTTTTTTTGGGGGGGGGGTTCGCACTTCAGTTTCTGCGTGCTCCCACAAGATAAAATATCATAAGATGAAGCATGTTATTCCCATATCAGCAAACTCCCTCTCTCAATACCCATCCTTCTGCTTTTCACCCTTATGTCTACATATATCAGTGCAGAGTGTTCCGTGAGGACACGAGCAGAAGAACAAATCAAACAGCGGCCTCTGACTCACCTACAAATAAACTATGACTCACAAAACCAATTAAGTAGCTAATGAGGAAGTGTTTTCTAGCTTGGTCTGGCAGGAATACCAAAAATATATAAGCAAAGTTTATAGTAGAAACAACAGCAAGTTCAATAGAAGCCAAGGTTTTTGGTAATCCTCGTCGTCATCCATGGATCCATGCCTAGATCCATAAGTCCCAATGAGAGTTCTTTCCCATTATTTAGTCCCTTTTAGAGTTCTATAGAATGAATTTCTGGAAGCATGCCCACAAGCGCTGCAACAGCAGAGCTGCCATTGCATAAGTTATTCCAGGCCAACTCGAATAGCCAAAAGAATGACAAATAGTGATTCTATCGGAAGCCAAAATTTCCAAAGTAAAGAACTCTTTTCTGTTTATTTACCCGATTGAGCAGCATCTAGGAACTCCTCCAGCTCGAAGATTCGACTGATACCACCAGAGAGCTCAAGAAACTTCCTATGCAGCTCAAGAATGTCGCCAAAGGCTAAAAAGCTTTGTGAAACAACCGATGCTAAGAACCGTAATGCATGCGCCAGATCGCCTGAAGGAAACAACAGTCAGCAACATAGATTATATTCTAGTGGGATACTGGGATTACTCCCTCCACTCCACATACTTCTCGAACTTCGAGGACTATAACTTTTCATGGCACATTATCCATTACAATGTTAGTGGGTTATATATGAACTCAATATATATATAGTAGCCATCAAAGAGAAGTCCAACCATATCCTCAAAAGCCCATAATAGAATTTTTGAAAATTTTTGAAGAAAGTAGCCCATGGCAAAATAAGATGAAAAAAAGCTCCTTACGACAACTTGTGCAATTAAGAATCATCACATCACCTTGGGTGGAAGTCAAAGACCGGTCTCCCTTGTGTTCCACTGCATATAATAAGCTCAACCCCCATGTGACATTATGTGGCAGTTGCTTTGTAACAAAGTCATCTAGTATGCCGTACAGCCATTTTTTCCTCATCAGTAGCAAAGAGTGATTAAGAAGTTTCTCAAATTTTGATTCAATCATCTGCAAGTATAAGCAGTACCAGAACATTAAAACGTCAGGTACAAACACTTACATTTGCCAAAAAAAATGGATAAGTGAGTTTGCCTATAGAACCTCACTATAATTAGCAAAATATAACATAACTTAGGATACAAGTGGACGACCACAAAATTGAAATAAATCCTCTACTAACTGAGTTTTGCATTTCAATGTAAACATGCATTTACACGAGATTCAGGGACGTCACAAACAAGTATTAATATAATGAACAGAAGGCCGGTGGAGAGGATGGCTAATAATAACACAGAACCCAGGTCCTGTTTTTTATTTAAAAAAAAATCCCCAAATTCCAAACAAGTACAACTTTACTTTATTTATTTCTTTCTCCAAGCCTGGTCAGCTTGCTCAGATGCACATAGGTCATGCTCTTCATCTATGCAGTAGTACACTTGGATCAGAGTTTTGAGACTCAACACAAAAGTAGGGCATGCAAAAGGTAACAAGCACTCTTTGAAAGAGACATTATGGCAGTATACTACTAAATATACTGCTATTCCCTTTGTATTCTGTCGGTTGGTTGGGTAGTTTAAAATTCATAAATCTAAATGCTCATTACCACTTTGTGCAATTGAAACACATTGTCATTAAAGTTTGTTATTTGAGTTCCTTCTAGCTCTTCACACTATTTTTGAAAGCTCAGTAAGAAAAATAATCCTCAGGATGGTGTATGGTAACATCCACCTATTGTGGATCCCACCAAAGCCAAGTATAGGGAGATCCAATCATCCAAATGCACACAACCTTACCACTACAGGTAGAAAAGTGTTTATGTGAGACTGACTATGATTGTCCACATTCATTTATTACAAGAAAATAGTTCTGGCTTCTTTTTTTTCCAAAAAAAAAAAAAAGAGGATATTCCCCTTGTACAAAAGGAGCAAATACAAAAACCATCATGGGCTCCCACTCTCATGAACAATCCTATTTACAAGGATCTGAAGGGTAAGAGGTTGTTCAATATTCAACACATGGCTCCAACTATCCAAAAAGGTAAGGTACATTTAGCTATATTACTTTCAAATATAATTTTTCCAACAAAAAGAGAGTCAATAAAAGAAAATCCAGCTTCTCCTCATTTGCTAATTTTCCTCGTCTTAGTCACTTTCACACCTATTTTCCGCCTAGACTCTTCCTTAGGTTTTAAACTAGTGGACTTCTCATTTAAAATGAACAATTAATTTTCTACTGCTGCAAGGATTAGCTTTCATTTTACTATCCAAAAATGCTTCCCCACAAAATTGTATAAAATTATAAATATTGGCCTCCCTAGATCCCAACAGCAACAGAAGCCAGGGCACTGTTCATGTTTTGGAGGTACTTATAGCAAAGTTGTTCTTCCCCCATTAGTCATCTGATTGATGGCTGATCATAAGCTAAGCCTTATATGGTTCATTCGTGGAGAGAAGGAGATCAAAAGTCAAACCTAAAGTTACTCACCGCTTTTTCCCGTGCACCCCCTCCAAAGAAAGCAACAGATTCTGCATGTGTACGCAACCTTTCATGCATGAACCTGATCGAACACAAGGATGAGAATGGCACTGAACTTCACACATTAAACATGGAATGAAGAGAAACTAAGAAACAAAAGCATGTAGCAACCTGAAGGTTCCCTCAAGCTGTTGTTCATGACTTGTAAGGTCACCAAAATCAGGAGCAACACTTCTCAAAAATCCGAGACCAAGCAACATATAAGCATATAGGATAACTACACCTCTTTGACCAGTTAACAGCTTCATTCTCCAAGTGAACCTTAAAGTGGCAAAACTCAGTAAGGATCAGAGTAGAAAAGAAACAACCAGCAAGTAGAATGCCATTGTGATAATAAGTATTGAATTTCTCAAACATGATCAACAATGCTTACCACAGAATGTCCACAGTTGGTTTCACCATCCCAGTGACAAGCCCTGATAAATCTGTCGTTAGCTTTTCAAGATCATGGGTTATTCTCTGATCTGCATCAATGCTTTTGCTCGACATATGGAATACCTACAAAAAATGAGTTCAGATTGCTGAAACGGTATTCAAGGTTTGTGATAACAAACACATCAGGTACCAAAAATTGCACAAGTAGTTTTCATCTCGATCTCAATATTTCAGGCTTGCATTGCATCGGCAAATACAAATTATCAACATTACCATGCTTTAAAATAAATAAATAAATGAATAAATAAAACTTAATGCTAAGAGAATACAGGAGGTTGTGGGTGAATGTGGCAAAGCTCAATTGGTCAACACAACATACCTTATAAAAAGCATTTCTTCTCAGGTAGTTCTTGAGTAGATGTTGAGTTAGTCGGATTCTCCACCCCAAAGCCAACCGAGCTGTCAAGTGCCTGGAACATTGCAAAATCCAGAGCAGAAATCAAATGTCATTTATCCACCATCTTCATTCTTAAGCCATAGAAAAACCAAGGGTAGAAAAACCAAGAAACAGGAGCACTTATTACAAGACAACTGCCTACCGTTAAAACTGTTAAGAATCTTGAGGTTCAGAACATAAAATTGCTTGAAAACAGAATATTGAAACAAAAATCACTTGATTTGACTCGGTCTTGGAAGTATTAAAACATGAAAAAAGCAACCGGTTTACTGAACGTTGAATCAAGTTCTACAAAATCCGCAGCAGAAAGCAGCCAAAGAAAAATCACATTATGTCTAAACATCTCTGAGCCGTTTGCTTAAATTTGGCCCAAGATATCTGCTTAAAATGAGAGTTATATCAAAATCCTGGCTCACCAAGAAGATGAAACTCTCTTCTCAAATAATTCCCTGAACATGAACACATCTCAAAATCCACAATGTCCTCTCCAACTGGAAGTTAAAATGTGCAAGCATGGTAATAGTTCTTATGGCAACAGGAAGTATAACCTTATCGAAGGAGCAATGAAAGACGAAGCACCACTTTGAAGAACGCTAACCCCAATTAACCGAACGAAGGATGCTTTATCCTGCTCCAAAACATACTTCACAGTTGTTCCTGCAGAAAATGTTGCATTTCAGTATGACTGTCGGGGAATGCAATCAAAACCAACCAGAAAATAAGGGATGAGATACCATTTAAAGAGGCAATACGGTCTGAAACCCATGTCCTTGAGACAACCAAAAAAGCAACAGCAAGCAACTGCGCTCCCTGTTTATCCAGCACAGTGGGAACCTGAGAAAGAAGCAAGGTGGCTATTTTGTCAGTTTAAGAACTCTCCTTGACAATGACACCAGTAAAAATCCATTCTTGTCAGTAAAGTACCAGTTCTTGTCCTTATGTTCAACTTTCACACAGTAAGTTCCAACACAAAGATATGAAATTCTGAATCCACCAAGCACAACTGACTATAGGAAGGCTTGCCAGCTGTAATAAAACTCACCAATATCCTGAACATGTTTGCAACTCTCAAGGGCAACATCTTCGGAGATATTTGAAGTTGAGGAATATGTGGCAAAGCAGCATCTCTAGCTATAGCAGGCGATGATCCTAGGATCTCTGAGAAGTATGACTGTGAGCTTGATCTGGAGAACGTGGATCCCTAGAGTAGAGTTCAGAAACTTACGCTTACGAAAGAGACAAATTACGGTTTTCAAAAGAGAAATATAAATGTATCTCAAATCACCAAAGCAGCTACATAGAATCCCAAAAGTTACAACCTTCTTAACAGCAGCAAAAGCTCGCTGTACAGTCATCGCATCATTTTGCCGATCAGATTCTAAAGGCTTACTCATATCCATTGGATTCTCATCATCGGCAGGAGACTCATCCCTGAATTTCAGCAAGCACATGTGAGGTTTCTATTTCCTTTCTCTCTCTCTCTCTTTTTTTTGTTTTTTACGTTGCTCTCTGTGAGCATTTCTCTTTTGCTGATATCAAATAAATATTCAGTGCTTCGAGAATGAAATCAAACTCAAACCTTTTGTAGTGAACATTCCATCCTCCTTCACCATCCAAGGACAGTACAACATCATGAAATGCAACTAATGCAGGACGATGTGATATGGTGATACACGAAGTTCCCATAGCCCGGACCTTAGCACAAAAGCGCTCTTCCATGTCTGTTGTCACAGCACTTGTGCACTCATCAAGTATAGCAAATTTGGGCTTGTGATAGAATAATCTTGCCATCCCTAGTCGCTGTTGCTCTCCCAAAGAGAGTTCCTCACCCCAATTCACCTCTTGGTCGGGAGGGTAGCGATCAAGAAGGTACTCAAGATCAACCTAGGGGAAGGCATATTAAAAGCAACAAAAAATCTATTTCATTCAAATGTGATAGTTTCCATGAGCCCGCAGGGTAATGAGGCAGATACGAAGAGTTAAAAATCCAAGCAATACTGCAATCAGGGGGAGAAGCAACCTACATTTCTCAGCAGCTCTATCATTCCACTATGAGTCAGAGGCTCAATCTCTTGATCGGCTGTAAGAGGATAAATTAACTGATCCCGAAGTGTACCAACTGCTGTATATGGTCTTTGTGGAACATAGAAGATCTCTTTGTTAAGATCAGATCCAACTCCAGGTTTTGCAATATGTCCAGAAACTAGAGGCCAAAGACCCCCTAACACTCGGAAAAGTGAGCTTTTGCCGCTACCATTTGGACCTTCAAGGAAATGCAAGCTGCCAACCATCAGAACCATACATGACAGCTATCCAAAAAATGTCATGTTTGTGAACCCGAAAATTTTATCAAATAAACTATGAGAGGCCAGGACATTGGCTTCTGCAGAATTTTTTACAGTTCAGAGTCACAACTGCCAAGGGTTCTACAAATAAACCCCCAAAACATCGGGCATAGATTCATTTCATTAGCAAACCCACATAAATTATTAAAAAAAGAAAATAGGAGAAAACCTTTTACCATTGCAACAGCAAATAACTGCATTGATATCAATAAATTTATTATATCAACTTAAAAAACCCACCTCCAGAACCCCTCACAGCCTTATAGCAACACAAAGCAACCAGCCGGGGATGGAGTTTAAAAAATTTTGACTTTTTATAATACTGATAATTTAAAAATTATATAATGCTTTTTTTGTAGTATTTATTTGTATTTGCAAATTGCAATTATAATAAACTTTTTTTTTCTATTTCCTTTTTTAATAAGTTCCTTAAGGCTTGTTATTTTTTTTCCCTATTTTAAATAATTTCAATTAATTTTATTCATTTTGAACTTAATTTCTAAATTTGCATAACGGTTTCTCTCAATAAAGTTTCATAAAGTTTTTATTTATTTTTCTTGACATTCTTTTCCTTAATTGTTTTATTTTTTTGAAAAAAAACTAATAATCATTTTATCCCTTCAATCACTTATGATTTCAGATACACAAAGAGCAAGAACAGTTTTGGAATTTTTTGGGGCTAACAGTTATTACGTGAAAAGCTGTTTTGGGGGGGGGGGGGGGGAAGCAAATAGCTCAGGGTTGAAAAATAGCCACTGAAAAGTTTTTTTTCTTTGGGGGTGAGGGGTCCAACCAGTACAGATGTTCACATTCTACTTCCTCCCCCTCCCAACTAACAACACTTCAAATCAATCCAGTGATTATAACCCACATAAAGACACATTAGAAGCACATAAAAGCAGACAGTCTCTTAGACATATCCTGAGGCAAATCAAGAGGTAATTAAAACAGTAGGCCACTCAGAATGGTCGAAGACAGAGTAACCCCAAGGGATGGAGCCCAATATGCAAAGGACAGAACATACACATGCTTCATAGATCTATTCACAACTTTCTGCCACAAGAAGCTCTACTGAAGCAAAATACTGTATTAATCAAAATAAGGAAAGTAGGCGACCAATTAGATCAAGCATGCTAAATTGAAGATGACCTCAATGCCAAACAAATACATAAATGGTATCCGCATTCAACATTGACACACATGACCAAGTTTGATATTGAATTAGAGTGGCAGGAGAACTACAAATAATATTTTCCCTAGCGGCCCCCCCCCCAAAAAAAAATTGCCTAGCTATAGCCCCATATATTGTTCCATTTCAAACTCTTAAACACAATTACAGCAGAATTTCTTTTTGCCATACACAATAATGCAGAAATCCACCCCGGTGGGGGCACTAAGCAAGCCTCATATACAAGTGCTATCCCCAATTCCCCATCCAGGAATCCTTCTCAGCTTATAAGCCCAGCTTACTCATTGGAATGTGACTACCAACTCAACTATCCACAGATCAGGCAAATGTATCAGAGCCAGCACCAAGACAAGCTCCCTGATCCACAAAAGACAGCAGGCCCACGTGCAACTCATGAGTGCAGCCTTCAGATGGCTTAACATGTTCAGCCCCTATGCCTCCGCAAGTGCAGAGAAATCAAAAGAATGATAGGACTTCCACTTTGATCAGAAGACACTGACAACAAGGGTCAAACTAAAACCTCACAAGATATCAAAGCCTACCAGGAACCACCCGTACAGAAAGGGAGGGAGGGAAAGAGGGATGCTGGAAGCAGAAATCTGGTACGGCATCAAAAACAATCCAAGACTTGAGAAAAATTCAAGGAGAAAATCTGCAAGCACAAAGTTTGGCTGTTACCTGTGATCAAAAGGTTGGTTCCTGGTTCAACTCTAAGACTCAGGTTTTCTACCAGCACATTCCCAGATGGAGTGACAACCTGGGCAGTACGTCACATTATAACATATCTAAAAGGGCAGAAAAATAGAGGCAAAAATAACAATCACAAATGAAGACATGAAATCAATTACCTTTACATCAGAAAACTCGATAAAATCGGCTTCACTAAAGCTAGTTCCATTTCCCTTTCTGTGTGAAGATTTATCTCGTAAACCTAGTTCTCGTGAAACAGCAATCAACTCATGAATGCGGTCTGCATAACCACTGCAGTTTGACCAATGAATGAATTACTGAACAGTAATAAATAATGACAATCATCTAAAAACCTCCATCAACCTCAACAAGTAGATGCCATGATAGCAAAGCACAGCAACAGAGCTTACACCTAAAATGATATGCATTATATAGAACCCTTTATGGCATTGCCTCAGCAAGACAAAAGGACTTTATAAATGGTTCAGGTGGTTGGCACTTATTCCCCTTAAGCAAGATTTTAGGTTTGAGTCTTATGAATGATGAAAACATGTGATCAGAAAGCTCTGCGCTTTATAGGCCAACAGTAGCTCGACTCTAGTTAAAGGGACAATCAATACCCAAAAACAAATAAAATGAATCAAAACAAAAAGATCTATGCCTCTATTTCCACTCTGAGAATAAACTAAAACAAGGTTAATTGTTAAAAACTCCATATCTTCATAGAAAGGACAAGGTCGGAGCTTCAGACCAGTACGTAAGCATGTCAGAGAGACTACTACATGTTTAATTGAGAACTTTTACTCCTCTGCCTGGTATCTCATCTGACATTATGTAAGCAATAGAAAACTGTGTCAAATTGAATAACATAACTCCCCGCCACAAAAAAAACAACATCAACAACAAAAACATGAAAAAACTATCAAAAGTGTGAATCCATGTTAGTTTTCTACAAAGTAGAATTGGCTAGCACTGCAGAAAGCCAGAAACCCATTGTAATATGAAACCTACATGGATTTTCACTGGTGTCTATTTAATGCAATTTTTTGATTACTAATTTACTCATCGAACAAAAATATGGACTTGCAATGGTGGGAAATCTATCTAATTTCAAATTCCCCATCTCTAATGTGTTCATAGAAGTTTCACAGAAAATAAAGGAAATCAAAGAAACGGGTTTGGAATTAAAATCTACTCCAAGTCTCGGAAAGTTGCTTACATGCTATGACAGTTTTACCCCCATTCTATTTGTTTTGTGTTCATTACGTAAAGTCAATTTACTAAACCAATCAGAGAGTCTCCAGCGTAATTGCAATCAAAGTGAAATCAATGACAGATTTATCATTTAGCACTTATGCTACCTGGACTTAGCCATATGCCCCATACGCCCATACCCATTAGGGTAAAGTGTCCTCAGCAATTTCTAAAGAAATTTGCACATTTTTGGTGCAAATTGAAGGGTTGAGTGTTCATACCCATGGCGAAGAGTCAAGTGTCCAATCTGGTATTTGAATTAAAATGAAGGGTCCAAGAAATACATATTAGGGCTACTAGATACCTGAAGGCACTATGGTCCATATGGGTCCCATAAGGAGGTACTCAAAACTCAATTATTTGCCATTAGAATTCCACAATTTGAGAATCATAGGCACTTGGGCATGTAAAACAGTTGAGAAATCTAATCAGTCGATTTAGTTGTCTGTTTCACTTCAGAAATGGCGCTTAACATATAGGAAATCCTCAACACGATGATCCATCTAACCATGTGGTAACCCTCGTGAACATTATGCAAACAATTAGAAATTTGGAAACAGAAACATAAGCTTTTGCAATTGTCAACAATCATGATGCTGAATCTAAAATCTGGAAAAAAAAAAAAAAATACCAAGCTAATAGGTACCTCAGACGATTGAGCCGCCTTGAGCTAATGGACAGAATTCCCAAAGACTGGAAAAGTGAAATAATAACACTAGTATGATATCTAAGATTGCTCAGCATCTCCGCTCGTCCTAACGTCGAAGAATCAGGCTTCAAATTACCAGAAAAGAAGGGCTCAATTATCAGAACAACAGCAACGGTAGCACCAAGATACTTCACTAAGAAGTCCTGGATCATTCCGAACCACCAGTGATCATGAAGAACAACACCCATATGCTTCACTAGATTCTTAAACTTCTGCTGAATATGAAACTCTTCTCTCGCTTCTCCCCCATAAAATGCTATACTTTCGGAATGGGTCCTTAACCTAGAATGAACCTGTCTATACTCCCCCTCCAACTGTTGTTCTTTGGACATCAGTTTTCCAAATGCAGGAGAAAAGTTCCTAATCATGGTCCCTGCTCCCAGTACATAAGCCTACAAATAACAAGGGATGTTAGAGAAGTCAGAATCTCACCTCACCACAATTCCAAAAAATCAAAAGGAGCTATGTAAATAGCAATCAATTTGCATACCAAAATCCAAAAAAGATATTTCGGGCTCGCATAAGAACAAAGGCGCCAAGTATACAGAATGCCATCTGTAACTGCAGTAAGGTCCTCCTGTACAAGGTCACTTAATTCGGAACAGAACTTTGGAACATCACTAGCAAACCGTTGCTCTGGATTAGTTATTCGACCATCAACATGGGATATTTTGTAGTATGCCATATTCTGAAAGCAAACACGTCCCTTAGTGAGTAATAAACACAATACACATTTAGTTGAAGACATCATTCAAGCAAGCTGCAATCACATTTCGACAGCAACATGCACTGATCAAGGTACATTAGGAACAAGCACATACAGTTATGCCTATGCAAACTGATAATCATACAATAATGTAGCATCGGCCAATGAATAAATAGTATAAACACTTGTGCCATAGTCAGATCCAGAGTAAAGACACAAGATACATGTGCGTCTAATCCTTCTTCTAGATACAATCCTAGATCTCCCCGTGAGCACTCAAATCCCAAGGCTCTTTTCAGAATAAGAATCACGTGATCCAACAGTCATCATGTGTCCGCTTGAACTAAAATAAGCTGCTGTACTGGCATCAGGTCAATCTGAAATACCAGAATAGAAGACTTTGCTAATCAAGAGAGCCTCACCAAAACGCGCTCTATTGGCAATTCGCATTAACCTAAGTACCTCTACTACTGACTCCCAATAGGATTTCTATTACATCTATGAACATGATGGAAGCAACAACGCAAAGCTCGAAGTTCAAATATCTCATAAACCTTTTTTCAATTTTCCTTTTTTCCATTCCTCCCACACAATATATGCAGAGCCAAATCCACAGCCATAAACTTGGTAGTAGCCCCCCCCCCCCCCAAAAAAGGCAGGGACCACCTGACACAGCTTTGGCCTATTCAATTTCTTATCTGCCATTAATATTAGCCATGCATCTTCATAGCCACCCTCCTGGACCCAGTATGCCTTCTGCTTAAAATTTATCGACCAAATGACCTCAAGCGATATGAGAAATTGGTCAAACTGAACCAAAGCCCTCATTCAATTGCAAAGGATCACTTCCGTCTGCTGCATTTGGGATTCATGAGCCTTCCCTCAGCAATAGAAAGGCTAGAGACCATGTTTCTGGTGGTCAGCATCACCTGAGGTCACCCACCTTGCTGCAATGCTGTCAGGTTTGCTCATTTTTGTGTTGGCCGCTGCAGTTTGTTCTCGTATGGGACCTGCGTCCACTCAAATACCTTGGGTGGTTGGAGGGAGGCCCAGATGAAAGTCTAACTTCGATCTTTCCCTCCCCCATTTACAGGGCGGCAACCAAACATGCTTTACACTGCGATATTCAATTCAATTTAAATGTCAAAACAGGTCTCAAAATGCTGCGTGAATTTATTCTTTGGGTAAATTAGATGTCCCTCGCTGGATTCTTTTCTTCCATGTGCAACACCAAATTCCCTCCTGTCCTATGAGCACTTCCTCTGGTGGTCTATTTTATCAAAGATTTGATCAATAGTATATGGTCCTTTTCTGGAGGAGGCAAGGAGTACATTCATTTGGGAACAGATAATATTAGCCTACCTCTGTTTGATAAGGTATACTACCTTCCACTGCTATATGCATTTATATTTTAAATAAATAGTTACTGTCGCTTGCTTTGATAATATTTCTTAGTTCATTCCCTACCGCTATCTTTAGCTTCTTCTATAAAATGTTTTCACAAAATCCTTTTTTTTTTGGGTCTCTTGGAATAAGGTTGCCTACATCTAGATCTCCCTAGACCTCCTGAAAGTGAGGCCCACACTAGGAGGTGGTGATGGTGGTGGTGTATGTGGCCCTTTTCGGCAAAATTAGAATTGGCCAAGCAATTTAATGATGCCGCTCTAGATTCAGTTCAAGCGATTCAGGAGTAGCAAGGAAGTAAAGATTGTGTAGTTCTTATTCTGTATTGTATTTGAATGAACTCAGAGAATAGCACCTTCACAAGTCAAGCTGTCTAAAGCAAAGGTTTCGCAAAAGAGTGGCCTTTCCACCATCGGACCTTCAAAGCCCTTTGTATAGGTTGCTGTTTCTTTCCTTAGAAGTCCTTTTGTTCTTCCTCTTGTACATTCCCTTTTCCTTGAGTAATATAGCTAGAACTCTTTGGGGAAAAGGGGGAGAAGGTCTACTCCTCTCATCCCACAAAGATGGCAATATTTTCCTAATCTAGCATACTAAAAGAGTCAAATAATCTGGGTGTATAACCATGGAAGTGTGTATGACAACCAATCGAAGGCAATAAATGTGCATCCAGGAGACCTTTTAAGCAGCCGAAAAAAGACACTTTTGCACTGTCTTTGAGCTCTAGAATATGTTGCAGTAATATTCAGCTAACACCTCTAAAAATCTGCGGTTCTATGACACAACCCCTCGGCTAGTAAAGGTAAAGATTGTGTACATTCCAATCGCCTAGCAGGCCTCTGCTCCAAACAAAAAATACTTTGACAGGACATGAGATGGAAACAATTGTGAACACTACCAAATTCAACAAGGAGAAAAGGGACTAGCCATCTAAATCAACTTGTCGTATTAGCTTACCACGAGTATTAAAGAACAGAAATCAAAGAAGGATGTGCATTGAAACTACACAGCAAAGACGGGTCCCCTACAACTATCTCAATGTATTCATAAAATACACCAACATCTCTATAGACGCCAGGAATACGATATTTTGAACAGGTAGTGAACTTAACATCCAATAACGATCGCAAAAATATAACACAACCTCAAATGCATATTACTGCCAACAAAGGAAACGCTAATGATGCATACCTCAAAATAATGATTATGAACAAGCTTCGTAAGTATTTTCCGGAACCGCAAGCTTAACGTCCCAGTTATGTACTTTGAAGTAGAATGCAAGGTTGATAGAAGGAAACACAAAAGAACATTTTCAATTATTAATCTTAAAAAGGATGGCACACGGCGAAGAAAAGCAGCTCGAAATAGAAAGCCTTGCACTTTAGCCAACCTATTGCTTACAGCAGTTCGCAGAACCTGAAAGAAAAGGCAGTAAAAAGAAATAAGATCATAGATTACCCATAAGCCAGCAACAAAGATAAAATCCCACCAACAACGGAGCTGCAAACCTCCAAATGCCAGCACTGATAACAAATTTATGCAGTGCTAAGGCAACATATGAAGCAATATTTAATCAACAAGATCATTGGGGCTTTTTCTATGGGTATGCAAAACTTTCCAAAGAGCAACTAATAATAAATTAACCCATAGGACCAAGCTTTTGTCACAAGTTATCACAGCAATAACATGGATTCAACCTTGTGAACTATCTTTAAGTCACCACGGTTTAGTCTGATGGCAAAGACCCACGCAAAACATGAACAAACATTTGGATATCACCCTCATTCAAGAAAATGAAAGAAAAGATAAGATCACAAGAGAATACCATGGCCAAATTCACAGAAAAGAATAGGAAGTCAATTCTATTATCATAAAAGGGTATAACATAACCAAGCTCTCCAAAATTGCGACATCATAAGGATAGGGCAGCTACATCTAACCTTTCCGTAAGCAAGAGCTTTATACACTAATGATTTGTTTGGTTTGGCTTGATTTGGTTTGTTTCGTTTTGGATTTTAAAGTGCAAAACCAAGATACAAACATATAAAATCTATAAATAGCATATCAGAGTAAAACTCTCAACATGCAGGATGATGCTTACCACTATAAACACCAGCGACAAGAGGTCACAGGCACCCCTCCTACCCATTTGCGACAAAAGAATGGAAGTTAGTACTTGAAGAGACCTCAGGCCGCTCTTATTTTGCCTCTTTCCCTCATGAAAAGGAGGACTGGCAATGCCATTTTCAGAATCTTTTATAGAACTGCCAGGTCCATTGCAATGACCAAAAGAACCACGCCGCTTATGGTTCAGTCTTGATTGCAAATATGCAGCTGCTCCACCAGCTGCTAAGACACCAGTGGCAAGCACTAAAGATTTCCTGCAGGAAAGGCATAACTAAAATCTGTTACCAAAGAAAAGATCAGGAAAGACTCTTAACACCATCAGTTGTCTGCAACTGAGTATCAACTCATCACGGGAAATACAAGAGTGAAGCCAAGGCAGGATTAGCAATGGAATAAACAAGGTTTTAAAGATCCATAGCAAAGTTGCATGCCCCTCTAAGTCAACCTGTCATTAAAAAATACAAGGGTCCAACTCACCTCACTTATTTCTGAAATTATAATAAAAGCTGTCAAAAGTTTAAACCACCAACACCAAATCAAACCATCGCCTAGGACTCTTATCTGGAGTAGAAGTGGAGGGAAGGGAGAATAGACTTTAGACTTTAGACTATTACCCATGCAGTTGAATTGCTACAACTCTATTACAGACCCTAGTTTTGAAATGCACTGACCACCCACTACTTCACCACCAAAAGGACATAAGAGTTTACCAATGTCTTTTCCTTGAATCCATTATATTCAAAGGCCAAAAAATTGTCCTCGTGATTCTTTCAATTACTTGATAGTGGTCAAAATTAAAAACATATGCAAGGACAAAAAACAATTTTATCAAGCACGAAAGGGAATTAATAATGTGCATACCGTCTTGATGCAAGAAAACCACGACCATGTTCTGTTAACTGCAGAAGTTGAAGGGAAGGCATATTTGACGAAATGATCACCTCTATATGAATGAAAACTTGCCACTGTAGCTGTTCAATTCTTCACAGGTAGGAAACAGAGACATGTTAGAATAGATTCAATACCAAAGTGTCCAAAACAACAATTCCAGCGCCGAAAAATAATAATTTTAAAGATAAGAATGAAGCTCGTTGTTAAAAGGCAAATTTGTTAGATGCTGAATTTTCCTTAGCTACAGTAATGTCCATGTTAGCATAAATTCTCTCAGTACTTCTAAATTATGTATTGCCCATGACCCTTATTTCCCCTTCGCCTATTTAACTAGGAAGTAACATGAGAGCCACTAATTCATTGTTGGGAGCGTCCAACCCAAAGCATATACAAATTGGCTTTGTTTCATACCATCTTCTTGACAACTTTTAGACCAAACTTCTACAAGCAGACAAAATGAAACAGACATGTGTCTATTTCTCTCCTAAATCTCGCTTATATGCTAAAAATTTAGTGCCGATGACTTTACACACAGATGAAGTGAAAATGTGTCAATTGCTTCCCGCCTCCTCGAAATACAGCCATTTGCGCTAACAAATTTAGTCATAGATACATATATACGCAAACTCACAACTTGACCTTTTTAGATCAGTGTCTTCGTTTCATTCCCACGAGTTGAGAACAATATGTAAAATATGTGCCTTCAACTAACATCAACCTTAAGAATTTTCATACGTCAATCAAAGCAGCAATGCATGCAGTAGAAGATGAACAAAAAAGACACCAGTTAGAGCATACAACAGGCGTCATAACCAAATAAAAGGAAACCTTCCAGAATACTCACCCAAGGCTAATTTATGTGACCATGCTGCAATGTATGACGAAAGCACATGATCATCACCTATGAATCTCTCTCAGTATCAGGCTAGGTCTCATGTCAAAATGGCATGAGTATCACCACTAAAAGACGAATATCTATCACAACCGACAGCCGCCCTGAAAAGGTAACATCACTTAACAATCTCAGAAAGTTAATCAAATCAAAACAGAGATACAGCAAACACAAAGCAATCCAGAACCCAGTAAATTCAGTAAAGTAAGTACCCCCCCCCCCCCCCCAAAAAAAAGGAAGTAGGGTACTACAAAGGAAGAAATCAACTAAGTATTACAAAATGAATACTTGGGATAAAACAAACTAAGCTAGAAAACATACATATTCTGATCAGCTTCCGTGACTTCATTCATCAAGAGAAAGAAAGTAGTTCAAACACAAATCACATTCCCAACTATATTATCAAAATCCCCTGGTTATAGCATCAACAGAATGCTATTGAAACCCACACAAATCAATCTCATCAAGTACGACAGTGCCCAGATCGTACAATCGAACAGCCCACCATTGAAGTAACCAAAGCTAGTTGATTGGTTAGTTCAGCTAAAACCTAAACCTTTTTTTTTTTTTAATAACTTCCACCCACCGTAATTAATTGGGCACGGCAAATTGTCAGCCTTTCAACAAGCATCCGTAACAACCAAAACAAAACAGAAATTCATTCATTCATAGCTTCAACAATCAATCAATCAATCAACAAAACCAAACCAACATACCTAATCTCCGGCTTCAACGGTTCTCTCTTTCTCTCTCTAGTCTTGCGTGCAATCCCAGAAGTCACAACTTGCTCACCGAGCTGAATTGCGCCAGAAAAGAAATCGATCGAACACACAACAATCAACAAAAACCCTACAAATTTCTCTATATCTAACCCGATTATAATAAACTACCACTTAATTGATTCCGATAAAGATTACAATCGTAAGGAGACCAGTAATTTCATACTAATTTCATGGTATTGAGAGGCAAGTAGCATCTTCCTACGAAAAGCTGGAGAGAGAGAGAGAGAGGGGGGGGAGGAAAAGAAATCATAAATAAATAAAATAAAAAGGTAAGCGAAAAGGGTGTACCATTTCTAACAAAGCAACAATGTTTTTTTTTCCCATGTAAAGAAGAAAAACAGCAAAATGATGTAATAAATTATTAGGATCGGTTGCGGAATTAATTAAAGGGAAAATGGAAAATAGGGTACCACGTGGCGTTGTTTGGCCTTGGATTGCGTGCTATAGGTGGGACCCGAGTTAAAGTGAGATAGCGTGGTGGGGTTGCAATTGCTATGTACTCGCAACGAATTTGGCGTGTAAATATGAGAGCGCCCTTAAACTACCAGCCAATGACAAGACCTTTTGTTATTAATTGGATCAAGAAGAATCATAAGTGGATCGAATTAGTTAAAAGATATCAGTTTTTGAAAAATCAGTTTTAATTTGTAAAAAGGGGTGTTAAAATTCAAAAATTATAATGAATATGGTTAAACTAATTTATTACGGAAAAACAAAAAATCAACCCTCCCTTTGTCTTTTCTTTTACTCCAACTTAAAAAAAAAAAAAAACAAAGTTTTCTTTTATGTTAAGAATTTTTGGATGTTAATAATATGTAATTTATGGGTATAGTGTAAATGATATTTTAAATGCTTTCATATCAATATTAATGGCGTCACACTTGATAGAGTGCCTATGTACAAAGTGAATCAATGAAGTAAGAACGCCAATAACTAGAGTTTCACATTTTGAAACTCTAGATGGGGAGTGCTGGGAGTGAGGACTTACTCCTCCATATCATTCCAAGTTCCAACTTTTTAAAACTTTTTCCCTCATATCTACATTCAACATAATTCTTCGCATGCTAATAATTGAATTCCAGACTCTCCATCTTTCATCGCCCTCATCCTAAGATCCAATCATGGAAAACACAAACCCAGTAAACTCAAACTCCCTTCTCTCTCTATGTCTCTCGCCTCTCCCATCCTAAATTCCAACACCAAAATAATGAACTTAATAGACTAAAATTTCACTCACTCTCTATCATTCTACTCAAATTTTGCATAGCAATTGCGAAGCCTTGCTCAAATATGCTCAAACGGTAAAAGAGACAGGTAGATCAATCGATTTTTTTAAAAAAAATTAACAGTGGATCACAACGATGCATTGGGTTAAAGGATTGCATGGAAGGCTCTATATTTTATAGGCATATAAGACCCTCCCAAAAAAAGAGAACCATGTGTTAGACCATGCAGACGATCCACCAAGGACTCAAAGCTCATTGGATTGTCGATTGCATGGAAATGTGTGGAACGTGCAGCACATTAACAGAATGTGTGTCAAGAATTGTAAATGCTTTAAGGTGGAGCGAACATTTAAAATGAGAGAAGTGAAACAAGAAACTGCCATCCATTACATTTTATTTTATTTTTTTTAAACGTCGATCACGATATACTTTATTATTCCCAATTCCCAACTGATGTGATTATGTGGTTGAGTAGGCATGGCTTAATCTAATTGTTCCTACATGTGGCTTAACAAACATGAATAAGGTGTAAGGATTCTTAAAAAAACAAAAAAAAAAACATAAGTCATGATCAATCATGATTCACTTCAATTGTGGAGTCGCACACACGTTAATTTCTTACTAAATGCATTCAAACCACTATTCTGTAATTAATAGCTTTTTAGATCGTACAAAATTCTTTGTGCATTTTGGATGTTTGTGATATGAATATTTTGCATTGAGTTTGGAATGAAGATGTTAATGACTTTTATACATACCACTTAGTAAGGAAATCATAAAATTAAAGGCTTCTTTTGAAAAAGTTGCACATAAAAAAATTTGGTAATGTAAATGGGAAATTTTGATATTGTTAGAATTGCTCCTCGTGATATATAAAGGGGGTTTTAATGATGATCATGCAAATCTTATTCTAAGACAAAAAGAGCACAAAATGAACAGGATTTTTCTACTTTGTTTGATGCATATATCTTACAGCTGGGCAATCCGTCGTGTCGGATCGGGTTTGTGTTCGTGTCGAACTTAAACGGGTTGATAATTCATCAATTTAAACATAACATGTTTATTAAACGGGGTTTAAAAACCTTGACCAGTACCCATTTAATTTTTAAACGGATTGACCCGTTTAACCCGTTTAAGATAAATTATGCCAAGTTCAGTCGCAATTAACTATTTACGCATTTAATATTTTCAACTAATATGTAATTATAGTGTTAAAAATTAAGTTTACATATCACATTAAATAATTACTCTTTAAAATTCCTATGATTCGTCATACTTTACAATTTTTAAAAAAATTATATTCATAATTACCTAATAAAAAGTAAATGGATAAATGACAAATGAAAAACTGAGTTGAGTTATTTAGCTCAGTTAATTAAACGGGTTAAATAAGTATTTTTTTGTGTCAAGAATGTCGACCTAAACCTAACTCGCTTAATTAAACGGGTTGAACATGTCAACCCATTTAATTAAGCGGGTCGAAAATTTATACCCAAACTGATATAGCTTCATATCGGTTTCAAGTTGATAATCGTTTCGGGTCAGATTTTTCCAGCTCTAATATATCTTATTGTTATTGCAAGATCATTTGCGATATTCTCAATATTATATTGCCTAGTTAGTCAGCAATAGTGAAAGCAAATTTTCAGCTCGTTGATATTCAAGAACTCCTAAGCTTTTTGCCAAAGCACTTTAATTCTTTATGCAGGATCAATGATGATTAATTAAAAATTATAATGATATGAAATTAGCACTATAATTTATTAAATAACTTTAAGTTCGTAAATAACAATTGTTATAAATTTTTCCCCAACGATGTTAACTATAATATATTTAAATATTAGAAGTTTGATATCAATAATTCGTACTAACAATTTAATCATCATAATTTAAATAAATATAAAAAATAATCTATATATCCCATAGATAATCAAAGCTAGTTTTCATTGAAAGAGTTACTTCAGTTGATTTTTTTATGTTTTCTGAAAAATCACCATAAGGTGATTTACAGTTCAACTCAAAATATTATCACAAATTCACAAATAATCATCCTAATAATAAAATCAGAAAAGAAACACAAGCACCTCCTGCCGACGCCGTCACAGCCATCACCACCGCCGCCGCCGCCGCCGCCGCCGTGACCCGCAAAGTGTCCGAAAGCAGCAATTGCTTCATTCGACAGCGGAGACCCCACATTTTCTGCTAATTGCAGGTTCCTACTATTTATTTATCCTCGTCTGAGTTTGTTTACCTAATTGTTGCGATTGAATGTTCACCCCTTTCATCTAACCCCAGTTGTTATTTTGAATATGTTGTTATATATATATATTTTATTGGGAAGCTTCATATAGTATCGTTTAGTGTGCTTGACAGTAGCTTATGTTCATGCGTCTTCTAAGACACTAGTAATTCGACTTAATTATTAGTTAATAGCAAAAAATTTTTTATTAAACTATAGGCATCTGAAGTCGTCGATGAAGATTCTGTCTCCTAGGGTTGTTCGAGGAATTTGGGTTTCCGAGTGTGGGCATTGGCTTTTCATGGTGACCCAGATTGTTCACGAACATGTATCAATTAGCCATAATTGATAATTTGACTAATTTCGGCCATTGCTATTGATCATCTGTACATTGGGGGAAGTCTTTAGTCGTATATTTAATCAAACTCATATAAAGTTAATGGGAAATCCTCTCAACATTCATCTTATCTCCTTGATTATATCCTTTTTGGGGGGATCTTGAATACTAAAGGCTATAAGCTAAATGACTGGACCCAACTTGATAAATAAAATTTTCGCGTGGCGTAGAGATGAACCTGGTTTAAAATATCTCTTGTATCGACTTTTGTACCTTTTTCAAAGCCAAAAAGGGGGTTAGAAAAACTAATAAAAGCGAAGCAATATTGAAGCTATGAATATTGTAGACTTTTCAAATCCACAATCCGTAACGTCTCATACGTTATAAAAATATCCCGTTATGAGATGTGATTGTGATCTTTTGATTCTTCCTTTTTTACTTTCTTCAGAAGTGTTTGCTACGGTTTGGTTGAAGCTGCACGAGTCATTCAATGAGGTGGCTCTGATCTATTTTATGTTCTGTTTTCTCCTTGTGACTGAGTATGGTTGTCGGAAATTTTCACTAGGTCTCATACTCATGGTCTTATAGTCATCCGTCTTATTGTTCTTGTGTATTCTGACTTCTGAGATGGGGAATGCCATTTAACTTCTGATAGATGTGATTCATGTTACTGTGCAGTTGATTATATGAGCCTTAAGGTTTGGGCAATCCTGTGGCAAACAGATCACGGAACTTGATGACAACTTATTTTCAGTAACTAGTAACGAAGGAAACATAACATAGGCAGGACATGATTCAGAAATGTTGATATAAGCATTCCTGAATTCACTTCTGTGCACATACTTAATAAGTTGAATCTTAATTAATTGGAAATCAAAACTATGACGCTGAATAATTTTACTTCAAAATTTCTGGAAGACAACATTCCTTTGAAAGTGGAAACTAATCCTGATGTCAAAAGCATAGTGCACCAGTAAACTCACACAAGTGATAAATCCATTCAGCAAGATATCCAAAGTGATGAAGAAAGCGCCCCCCTCCCCCCCCCCCCCCCCAAAAAGAAAGGAAGAAAATATCCATCAACATTGAAGAAGGCAGTGTTCTCTTGCACACTACCATCCCCTGCTAATTTTGGAATGAGAAAGGGGTTCCTGAGTAGTATCATCTCGTGATATGAGCAATGAAAGACTCGATTTCCATGCAAGAAGCACCATCTTTAGCAAATGATTTTTCGCACTGCCTCACCCAGTTCTGCTGCCGTTTTCCTCATCTCCTGTCCTTCTTTTGATGTTTTCACGACATGCTTTATACAATCTGATGTCACCACCTGAAATCAGTCAGTCCAATCCCTGACCACCGTGCCAATTCTTAGGACCTCCATCACCAAAAAGGCATTCCTTGCTTGATCTGCGTGCATTGGCCATGCTGCTATTGGCACTCCCATGCGGATGCTCTCCAAGCATGAATTCCACCCGCAGTGGCTCATGAAACCCCTGTGGATGGTTAGGCCAGAATTTCTAGCTGGCGTGCCCAGTCTCTTACCATTATTCCCCTGTTTTTCGCCCTCTCTTCATAGCCTTCCGGTAGCTCAGGCCATCTCTCATCCTCTTCTGCAAAAGCATCACCTTTATCAGCTATTCTATGCACCCATATAAACTTTGGCTGCTTCGTTTCAACCCTAGTGCTAACTCTCTGATCTGCTCATTGCTGGGGGACGTTATTGATCCAAATGATACGTACATCACAGAATGCTCCTCTTGTTTGTGTAGCCACTTGAGGCATCCATGATCCATCTCTGAGCTTTTCACTCATGCCTTTTATTTCCACTGGACTAAAAAAATGTTTCATGTTAGCATTCATTGGTAGCCTTTCTAGTATTTCAACATACCTACCTTCTATCAGCCTGTTCCTGTTGTAGAGTCTTCCAGACTGGAAGTCCAAATGCTTGAATTGATTGTCTGCGAAGTTTGGAAACTCAGGTGTAAGGCAACCTTCAACAGGTGGAATGGATATTGGAAGATCAGAATCTGGCTGAAAAGGTTTTTAAGCTATGGTCTCCCAAAAATGTGAGAACTTTTAAAAGGCAGAGACAGGATAGAGGTTGTAGGATTCAGCATTTGGAATGAGTTTTGCATCTTGGACCACTGAAGCCATCAGAGCATCGTGAACGACAACAATTCTTCTAAATGTAGTTGAGAGCTGTCGTGCAAGTTTGAATACGGGTTGCTGGTGTATGCTGGAAACGCATAGATGCCTCGAAGAGAGGTTAGAGATGTGCGGGAAAATGTAACGAGGCATTTGGTTTGGGAGCGGTTCGGCTGAAACTGAAAGGGGGGGAGTGCGAGGTTGTGCAATTGGATTTTACCTGTGTTTTCAGGGTCGCAACCATGAAGACGTAGCTTAGCTTGGCGATTATGCATGGCGGACCCAGCGTGATGCACTGGCATTCCATCGGAAGTTATGAGATGAGAGAGATGAGGAGCTGGTTGAGATGGCCTTGTGATGGAAGGGGCACCATGACTATTGCTACATGAGCTTTCTGGAGGCCATTTGGAGAACAGTTTTGACATTCCATTTTGGATTCGAATTTGGTGTCGGACTTGGACTGAGGCCAGGGATATAGATTTATAGTAGTTAGAAGATGGTAAAAACAAAACAAATAAAGATCCATCCTCTTGTGCCCAGTCACCATTTTTTCAAAGGGGGAGGAGGTGTTCAGGTGGAGGGTTGTGTGAAGAAGAAGCATTGAATAACAGTAATGAAGCAAATTTTATTGGTGTGGCAGTGCATGGATTTTGAGGGGTGTGAGTGCTTGCTTTCATCCGGACCCAATCAATTTATTACCATACAGTGACGTGCACGTGGTTGGTTTACGGAAATGCGTGAGAGTTTGCAATCCGACCTTTGGGATTGGGTCCTCACGGGCCTGATCCATCTTAATGCTCCCCTAGCCCACTTGTCCTTGCTGGACTTGCCTGTCACAAGGCCCAAAAGGAGAGGTGGGCCCATCTTACCCGGTTTTTTTTTTAAAAAAAAAACAGTGACGACAACCAACGCTGAGCTTGAGAGGGTTCTAGAGGATACAAAATGTGAGTAGCATTACCCTTACAAGTAAAGAGGCCAATGCCGAGACCAATTTGTCACCGTGCAATATATGTATATGTTTTTAATTTTTTTAAGCCTAAGCACGTTAGATTAATCAGAAAAATAATACACATGCCGTGATATGCGCATGCATAATAATACATAGAAAGAATTAAAAAGACAACAGAACACAACGCAAAATTTGAAGCTTACAGTAACAGACTATAGATGATATCTCATGCATTTTGCAGATCTGGAAAAAAAAAAAAAAAGTTTTATTGAAACTATATGTTTCTTTCCGCTCCAATAGTTGGTCTTTGGGATCTTAATTGACGCAGAATTAAAGTTTAAAGTCTTTGATTCTAGCATTACGATATTGTTGACTCTAAGAGTCATACATTGATTTTGATGATAACAAACAAAATAATTATTTGAGTTGAAGATATATGCTCAAGTATAAATGTACATGCTATCCAAATCAAGAATTGGAAAAAAGAAATTATTGCTTTGCCAAATCATGAGGAGATAACATATGGTTGCTTAAGGAAAATATATGCGTGATATTGATTAATTGGAAAATCAGTCAAGTAAATTACTTAGCTGATTCAAAATTTGAAATTCAAATTTTGAGTATTCAAATTAAGCAATCTACCATGATTTTATCGTCGCCCTTGATACTTACCATGATGAAAAGATATGATATGATTTGAGTCAAATAAGGTAACATTATTTCTTGATTCTAGAAAGTTTTCCTGCTATATTTTTAGAAGCTATTGTGCAGCATCCTATTAGCCCAAATCGTGACAAGAAAGGCAAGAAAATCAAAACAGCAACAGACGAGCAAAAATCAAGGGCCTGAAATGCCATTTCAGCATACCCTGGGCAGAACTTCCATATTTGGTGGACGAGTGCTGAAGCTTATAAATAGTGGCCAAACTGAGGGAGAAAAAGACACAGAAACGGCAGTACAAAAAACATCATTTGAGCATATACTTTGAAACTATTGTATTGAGTGTTATTTTGTGATCAAAAGTTGTGAGTGTATTGAGGATTCTTTATTAAATAGTGAACTTAGGAGTTGGTGTGAGGTCACAACTCCCCCATACTTAAATTAAGAAGTTGATTTAAATACTTGGGATCTCTAGAGTGAGGTATCTCTGAGAGGTTGTGAGAGTTCATCTTAATAAAAGAAGTAGAGAGCTGAATCCTAGAGTTGGATAACTCTAAGCGGGGACCTAAGCCTGATTGAGGCCCAACCTTGTTAAAATATCGCTGCGTATTGTCTCATTTTAATTTCTGTTCTTGCTTTCAATCCTTTTTTTTTAAATTTCTGTGATTACTCTATTCACCCCTTTCTAGGGCGATCTGAGTCTTCAGATATGGATCAAAAATTTCTGGTCTGGTCATCTTAACTGTAAAGCAAGGGGATTTCTACGTATAGTGTGATAGAGGGAGCTGTACATGACTCGAAGGGGCTGAGATATTCTTCTTGAGTTGCTTTGTAAATGAGTCTATCGCATATTTGCATGTACCTATGACGTTGGATTCTAAGCAAGTCAGTGATACGCAGTTTATCTATGTTTGCAATAGAAGAAGAGAGGACGATGCTCCATAAATTCAGTGCCTGTTGTTTGGGATTACCTTTTAAATGAGTGGGACCCACCTGACTAATAAACATCTAAAGCAGGAAAGGTTGATGAATTTACTGCCTGGCCGTATACATGATGAAGGAGGTGCTCAGGTGGAGTAAACTTTGTCAATCAATATGACCAACTCCAACTAGATCATTGGCAAAGAAATGTATGACGTGGCCTATGGTTTTTTCACACTAGGAAGTTGGTAAGCTTCAGTGTTCCTGGAAGGAGGAAGTTTTCTTTGCAAGAATCTATACGTACAGGATTAATGGTCTTTATGATCGAAGTCAGCAAGCCTGTGATTAGTGTGAGAGACACCGAGTGCCTACACCACCAAATTTGAGCGAGATATAATCTTGTATTTCCATCTCGAATGGGTAAGCATTTGAGCATGTGCCTCTAGTTCGTGTGGGGAAGATAATAGTGTAACCCTACTATTACAAAGTACAAATGATGGAGGTGTTTGTTGGATCTGTGGTTTTCCCCCTTTGTCTTGGAGGTTTTCTGCATAAGAATTTTTATATTTCCATCTAAGATTTTGTTTCTTAATTCTAGTGCCCATCTTAAAGCATACAAAGAGAGAAATGGGCTGTTTCTGATATGAAAACACGCCTTTTCCAACGTGGTTATTTTAGATCACTCTACACCAAAAACTTCTCAGGGCACAATGGCACAAACCTATGTATCTTGGGTGTAGGGTTTGATGAAAAGTCTAAGGGCATATCCGGTATACTCCCTCCTCCCGTGTATCTTGGATGCACGGGTTGATGAAAAGTGTAGGGGCACATCTGTTATACTCCGTCCCCCCTATATATCTTGGATGGAGGGGTTCATGAAAAATCCCCAGTGGAAACTCCTAGGCATTCCCTTGGACGAAATTTTGCGGGTAACCCTTCTTGTGAGGGACCCTTCGAACTGACCCCTCTTTCTCATCGTTTTCCCACTCTGTATCCTCTTTCTAAGCGCGCCCTGCATGAATGACAATGCTAGTCCCTCCATAGTTCACAATTCATCAAGATACTCCAAAAAAAAAAAGGCCTGTGACAGGAAAAAGAAAATTTACAAAAACATCAAATTAGGGGGGCAGAAAAAGAAATTTGATGTTTTTGGATTGGAGTATGTTGATGAATTGTTAACTGGAGGGACTAGGATTGTCGATTTAAATTACGGAAAATCCATTAAATTTAATGATTTATTACGCGGGCCTCGCCTTGGTGAATTTTGAACCATGGAGAGACTTGCAATCGGTTTCTTTAGTTTGCTAGGGTTCCAGAAAGGGCATTGATCTTCTGCTCAAGCGAGATATGCGGGTTTCTGCCCTCAATTTATATAGTTACATGTGTGCAATATTATGATCACATGTGTTAGCTTTCTTAAAGTTCACATTGAGTTTTTTAATATGTTTTGATGAAAGATAAAAAGGGATTAATCGATTGACATATTCATCATGTTATAATTAAATGATCTTGATAATTGTTATTGTTTAAATGTGCTATATTTTTGAAGTGGATATTGGAATATTAATATTACTTAGTTGATTTTATATTAGGTGCCACAATATCTTTGACATTATTCAATATTCTATCTTTATGATATTATATTGTGTAATTCAAATTTGAATATAAGATTGTGGAGCTAGATTTATCAATGTCAAAGATTTGCTCTTAATATAATAATGTCTTGTGATAGAATATCTTGGAAGATTATGCTACAAATTATAAATGGTTTTAGAAGATTCTCAACTAAGATATTCAGCCCAAATCAAAGAAAGTAGCCATTGAAGAAATCTGCAATCAGCAAAAATAGCTACTGAACGTTGGAACTGAAAATGGAAGATTTTTAAGAACCCTGAACTGAAGTTCAAGGCCTTGAACTGAAGCTGATTTCAAGGAAAGTCCAACGGCTAATTTGCAAGAGCACCTTCAAAACTTGGTTATAAATATAGAGCTGAATGAAGAGCTAAAGTACAAGAGAGAGCAAGCACTCATTGGCATACACATTACTCGAGAACTTATTGGCATACCTTGAGCTTGAATTTGCTTCTCTCTCTCTCTCTCTCTCTCTCTCTCTCTCTCTCTCTCTCTATATATATATATATATATATATTACATTTCATTGTATTATTGAAGTTGTAATTTGGGTGGGATCATAGAGTTGAAGGGTCAACTCTACTAACGACTTGTTGAAGGTCAACTTGTAGCTTGGAACTTGGAGTAGATGTACTCTAGAATTGTAATAATCCCTCCTAATAAAATTAGATTAATCCTAGTGTTAGGGAACTTTAGGTAGGGACTAAGCTTGGTTGATGCTAACCTCGAAAAAAATTACTCGTGTTTTGTCTATATTTATCTTTCCAATCTTTCGTTGATTAATTTGGGATATTAATTATCATCCTATTCAACCCCCTCAACTAGGGTGATTTAACTAGCCAAACCGGGCTAATAACATGCAGACAGCAGATCACTTTTCTATGTTGCTTGTCAGTCGTTTTTAGCTTTGTCCTTTACATGTGCTGGACTCTATGAAGTCAATGGTCACATGCATGTGTCCCATGTTGAGCCATTGATGTTTCCATTTGCTTTAGAAGAATGTGCCACTATGTCTGCTATATCAATGATAGTGTCTCAATCTTCTACCAGTGATTTAATGTCTCCTATGTTGTGCCATATGCATTGAATGTGGCATTGTGAAAAGCTAGAAGTGTATTTTCAGAAAGGAGAAATCACTTCCCTTAGAGTTTAAAATTTCACATTCTAGGCACATGTAATGTAAGAGGTGTAATGTTGACTATCCAAGCTCGTGTTCATGGTCCCCGCTTGTTGTGACTTAGAGTTAGAGTTGCCCATTAAGCATGACATATTCTCCTTTCATCTTCTTTAACCCCTGCCAAACGGCGTGATTTATGAAATAAAAGTGTTGAATCTTGTTGTGAGACAATGTTGCTTCTCTAACCATCTGTTTGGCAAGTGCATGGGCACAAGTGAGGTAACGAACCTACCACAAAGTGAATAACATACGATAAAATATTTGTGTAATTAGGAACTTAGCAGAAAATCACAAATCAGTTCCACGTGCTTGTGATCTTCGGATTCTGTTATTCATTTCTGTAGATCGTTATTGTGGCTGGTTTCGAACTATAAAAAGTCATCAAAACTTGTGATCTTGAGATATGTTATGGACCTTTAGCCTCATCTGGTGATGAGTATACATTTCTTTCCTTTTCTTCCATCCAAAAAAAAAAAAAAAAATCTGTAGATGGTAAGGTTACTTACCCCTGTAATTGAAGTCGATCTCCAGACTAAGACTGTCAATTAATTGATTTGAGAAATGTTTTTGTGGTTTTGTTCAAAGGTGACTCTGGGAGCTTAATGGCCGGTTAATCCTTTTGCAAGCAGCAGAAGTAGAGAAATTTGTCTCGGATGTTTACTGGTATTATCTCCAGCCTTGAAATCTGAGTCTCCATATATTGTGGCAGCCAATTTTCAGGATGGATGGAGAATCTTTTAAAGTTGAATAGTACATATATATATATATATATATATATATATATATATATATATATATATATACTTTTCTCTCAAATTTGACCAGTTTGACACGTTTTCTTATTATTATTTCTGGAGCATTTTTCGGGATATCTTAGCAGATGAAAAACCAGATCAAGTGCAAGTGTTCAACGGCTGTCATTGCTTTCAGCATTTAATACACACACAGATACACACAGGTGCGTGCGCACGCACACACAGACGCGCTGTAGTGAGCTGCGAGAGAGAGAGAGAGATCAAAGCTTTATTGAACTAGGCAGTTCACAAGGGTTTGGGGGATAGGGCTAAACCACGATGATTTGACTTTTGCAATATTCTAAGCAAATCCCAGGGGTAATGGCCAGATCAATCTGAACCGAACTGAACCAAACCAGGCCTAAATTCCCCCCCCCTCCCTTTGGACTCTCCCTTGAATTTTAAGAGGTGGTTTTAGTTGGCTCCTAGTTTTCAGTGATTGCTTCTAATCCGGTTCAAATAACAAACTCGAGGCTTTAAAAACTATCATGATCAAACGCATTCTCAATCAGGATTATTTCAACTGAGTAATAACATCCGAAGGTGAAGGAATTGGGTGCTTGGGGCTGGGGGTGTATCATCTGGTAATGTGAGCAATGAAAGACTCCATTTCCAAGCGAGAAGCACCACCGTCAGCAACTGAGCCTCGAATGGCTGCACCTAGTTCTGCCGCTCTTTTTCTAATCTTCTCTCCTTCTTTTGATGTCATCAGTCTCCTAACCACATCCTCTATAGTATTTGATGTCACTGGCTCAGGCTGCTCGGCTTCATGTGCCCAATTGGTGACCAGCATTCCAATTCTTAGCGCTTCTGTCATGAAAATGGCGTTCCTCGGCTGTTCAGAGTGTATTGGCCATGCTGCGATGGGCACTCCCACGCTGATGCTCTCTATGCATGAATTCCAGCCACAGTGACTCATGAACCCACCTGTTGATGGGTGACCCAGAATTTCCAGCTGGGGTGCCCAGTCTCTTACAATCATCCCCCTGTTTTTCATTCTCTCTTCATACCCTTCTGGCAGCTGAGGCCTTCCGCCCTCATCTCCTGCAAAAACATCGGCTTTGTCGGCTGTTCTAAGCACCCATATAAACTTCTGCCCGCTTTGTTCCAACCCTTTTGCCAGCTCTCTGATCTCCTCGGTGGTCATTGATGTAGTTGATCCAAAGGAGATATACATCACAGAATCCGCTTCCTGTTTGTCTAACCATTCTAGGCATTCATGCCTCTGCTTTTCATTTTCACTTTTCATTTGCAAAGGATTGAAAGGTCCAACAGCAAAATTCTTCTTGCTGGCATTACTTGGTAGTCTCTCCAGTAGCTCCAGATACTTACCCTCTATCAACCTGCTTGTATTGAACAGTGTTCCAGACTGGAAGTCCTGAAACTCAAATTGTTTAGATACGAAATCGTTGACCTCTTGGGGAACGGAGCATACAAAAGGGGGAAGGCATGTTGGGATATCAGAATCAAGCTGAAAAGGCTTCTCAGATAGGCTTTCCCAGGTGCTCATAAACATGTTAAAAGCCGAGATGGGAACGAAGCTATAGGCTTCAGCATTTGGGATGAGTTTTACATCCTGAACAACTGAAGCCATTAAGATATCGTGAATGATGACAATCCTACTGAACTTGGTTGAGAGGTCTTGCAAAAGTTGGGACATGGGATCACGGAGATGCATAGCAGTATTAAAAAGAGGCAGGAAGTGTGCTGGGTAACGTGTGGAGGCATTCGGGTTTGGAAGGGTTGAGCTGTAAGAAGGGAGTGGTAGGTCGTAGAACTCAATTTTTCTGGAAGTTTCGGGGTCCCAACCGTGGAGCCGTAGCTTAGCCTGGCGATTGTGGATGGCGGATCCAGCGAAGTGGACTGGTATTCCGTAGGCGGTTATGAGATGAGATAGATGGAGTAGTTGGTTGAGATGGCTTTGCATTGGGAGAGGCACCATTACTACAGCTACTTGAGCAGTTTTTTGGCCGTTTTGATTGCCATTTTGGGAGGAATCTTGGCGTTCCATTTTGGAGCAGATGTTGGGGTTAAGAGTATTGGAAGGGAAAAATGCAGTTATATACTACTAGTACAGAATATTTTATCGTTGAAGTAGCTTCCGTGTCGTTTCCACTTGTATCAGCGATGGTGGTTCTTTTTTATTTTTACAGTTGTACTGTACCTCTTCGACTAAATTGAGGAGTCAATAACGTCTGCTGGTTGCTGCATGTCAGTACTGTGAATAAGTTGACCCTCTTCCCAGCAAGTCTGCTTGTGACTTTTGATGAGAACATGACAATGACGGCTAAAAAATAAGCATTATGAGTTGGAATTTCAAGCGTGGCCTCACCACTTATGACGTCGAACGTAAGTACCTAACAATGAGAAAAAGGAGTGGCTTTCCATTATGCATATAAAATAAAAAACATACAATAATTTATCCATGCAACTTGCAAAATAACAAAACAGTTCTACATATGTGCTAGTGATATTTTGATTCTGCTTTTCCTTTCTTTATGATATCTTTCGGCTGGTTTTGTGGTATACAAAGTATGGTTGAAAATCAAGAAAAGTAAAGGGGAAAAAAGAATAAAAAGTGAAGTTTTAGGCTTGGGGTCCCAGGTGTATATGGGGAAATGTGAGGTCCTTGCACTCCAAGTCTCATCTTCTCCTTGGGGACCAAGGAAAACAATCAATTAGATGAGCTTTGAGTGGCTGCCGGAGAGCAATAAGAAACAAGAGTTGTCTTTTCTTTTTTCCCCCAATAAAAAGGGTAAGAATACAATTTAGATAATCCTTCTTTCAAGGGTTATTTCTAGATTATTCTCATAGAGGATACGAAGAAAGTCCCTAGGTGAAACCTCATTCCACGCTACTGTGAAATGTAATGATAAATAATACTTTGCTAGCCAGTCGGTTGCAAAATTCCCTTGCCTAAAAATATGGGTAATATGAATATTGTTACACAGTTGAATGTAAGTGTTAATATCTTGTATCAAAACTTGGATCTTCCATGGTATTTTAATGTGATCTTGTATTGCTCGGATGAGAATTTTATTCTCCCTCAATATGAATATTTGCCTAAAAAAACATCAGTTGTCTAGGAGATACATCTGTGGCAAGAAAACCTGAATGCCGAATTCGATTAAAACTTGGAAGACCGGCCACAATAAAAATATGAGTGGATGGTGAAAATAGATTTCAAGTGGGAATGTTGTGGTTATTGGACAGATGGGTACAGGTGTGGGTATGAGTTTGGTTAATGTCTTACCTATCTCATAGTTGATTTACCTTCTTTTTTGCCTCCCAAAAAGATGGTTGCTGCTTGTTTCATCAGTTCATTCAAAGGATAATTTCCACTTACATGTGTTGTGACTTGGGCCAGCAAACTGATCCAATCCAAACCTGCCTGAAATTTGGTGTTTGTAACACTTTTTTTTTGTTACCCAAATTGAAGTAAATCGTATTTGAAAAACTTGCAAATTAACAAGTCACGACGTCACGCCCAACCCAAACCTGTTAACGTAACAATAGTTTTGTATTTGTGAATGTTGACTAAATGTGTATCTCTATTATTTGATTTATCTTTCACTTACCCCTTCTAATAATAATGGTGATAACTATATCACATTATTGGAGAGATGCTGCATAACCATTACATCCCTTTACAAACATTTTAATAGTAAGTCTGACAAAAATATTGGATTATTGATGCCAACTTGTTATTACCTGGCAGCACCACAACGGACTTTATTAACAATATTTTAAACGACTGCATGAGCCAACCCACTTAACCAATGAGGAATTGAGGACCCAACCTGTCGCCCATCCCTGCATGATGCTCGTATCATAATGAAAAGTCCGAATATTTCTAATATTCTTTTTAAAAAAAATACATTTACGATACTTTTTTTATAAACTACGGACAATTTTCAAGTAATAAATACGCCTATTTTCTACAATTGATGAAAGAAAAATAACTGAAAAAAAGTCGCTTTGAACCCATTGGATTGGCCGAAGCCTGCAAAAACTGTAATACGCCCCTTGGATTTCACCTAATCCAGAATACATCTGATTTAAATTTACCTGAATTCGAATACACTTGATTTGTATCTAACCCACCTGCTGAATTGACAGGTCATGTTGCTTTACCCCGTCTCTCTTTCCCCTCTATTTTTCTATACCATTTAGTCACTTATCATTATGTTTATATCATGCCATATTCGCCCACTTAGTTTCTTTTATCATTTTTCAGAATGTGGAATTCTCCTTGTATTCCTGTATAAGTTACTGTGGTATTTCCTTTCGGGTCTTTTGTTGGCAGTCCAAACAAAGGCATTTACTTTGCTAGTTGAAAAGGATTTGCTTGGCTGTTTATTAGCTATTTGACGAAATGCTCCAATGAGCAGTCAGTTCCTTGCTGCGCATCACCTGTGTCTCTTGTGATGGGAAATTGTTGGGTTCAATGGACATTGTAGTATTTTCTTATTGAATTATTTGATGTCTATATGTGATAAATCTTGTTTGTTATTGTTGGGTTTTATGGCCCAAAATTTCGGGTTTAGGCACGGGGTGACCATGCTGCATGGGCACGGGCGTGCCGCGACATAGAAGACCGAAGAACAGAGCAGCAGAGAAGTGACACGGTGTGCCCGTGCCATGTGGCCACATGGCACGACACGACCGTGCCGCCCTGGCACGACCGTGCCAGGGGAAATTTTCTGCCGACTTAAAGTGGCGGCTAGGGTTGCGCTTTGGTGACGGTTTTGGAAGGTGGTAGCTAGGGTTTTCAGGGGGAAATCCTATCTCGCAGACCCTATATAAAGGGGGTCTAGGGCCTTGTTTCAAAACGCTTCAGTACTCATAAACACATTGAGAGGTAAAAGTCATTTGTGAGATATTACAATAGAGAGATTGTAATTCTGCTCTTTGATCGAATCACTGAGGTGATTGTGATCGTGGTGTACTTTCCTGCTCATAGTGAATTGTTCTGGTGCTGTCTCCGTCCGTGGTTTTTCCCACATTGGGTTTTCCACGTTAAATTCCTGTGTTCTTGTTCTCTTCCTATTGTTCTGTTGTTTGTGATTGGTTGAATTTCTGATTTTTTATTGCATCCTATCGCTTCCGCTATACTGTTATTCTGATATTAATCCTAACAAGTGGTATCAGAGACGATGGTGCGTTCGGCTAGGCAACAAAAAGGTGTGGCATGGTGGACCCCATGGACGAGCTTGGTGAAGTGACACGCAGGTGTTGATCGAGCGGTAATACGTGTGCTGCAGCGTGGCTCGATGGCGTGGATACGCTCTTGATGGGTGGCTTGACACCTTGGTAAAGGGTTCCGCTCAAGGGGGAGCTTGTGCACTCATGTGTGAGGGGGAGATTGTTGGGAACGTCACACATGAGTAAAGAAGTCCCACATCGGGAGTTTGAGAAGAAGGGTCATGGTATATAAGTCAAGTGGGCTACTCCTCCTATTGCCAATTGGTTTTAGGATGGAACCTCACTTGGGCTTGTTGCCATGGACCTTGGTTGAAGTGGGCTCCCTCCTTGGATCTCCCCAACAAGTGGTATCAGAGCTCTGGTTATAGGATGTCTTCTATCATGAGGGTAGATATTCAGAAATTCGATGGGGAGATTAGTTTTAATCTCTGGAAGGTGCAGATGAGAGCAGTTCTCATTCAGCACGGGTTGTGGAAGGTTCTGAAGGGACCTCATGTCAAACCCGAGAAGACAACAGATGAGCAATGGGCTGAAGAACAGAAGAAGCGACGTGGGTCGTTGACGGAGGACGAATGGGAGGAACTGGAGCTGAAAGCGGTTTCAGCCATACAGTTGTGCTTGGCACCACATGTCTTGCGAGAGGTGCTTGATAAGACAACTGCGGTGGATCTTTGGGCTCGGCTGGAGGAACTCTACATGACGAAGAGTCTCGCCAACAAGATCCGTTTGAAGGAAAGGTTGTATACCTTTCGTATGGCTGAAGGTACCCCTGTCCAAAAGCATTTGAATGAGTTTAACTCTATTCTTGTTGACTTGGAGAGTCTAGATGTGAAAGTTGAGGATGAGGATAAGGCTATTTTGCTTGTTGTGTCGTTACCCCCTTCTTATAAACACTTTAAGGAGATTATGCTATATAGTAATTCTAATACTATATCGTTTGAAGATGTTAAGTCAAACCTGTTGTCTAAAGAGAAGTTTGATCTTGACATTTATGATTCTGCTGAAGGATTAGCAGTAAGGGGTACAGCAACTGAAAAGGGGAACGGTAATAGGAGTAAGAACCGTTCTAAGTCTAAAAATCCTGATGCTGGTAAGACCTGCAATTATTGTGGTAAATTGGGTCATATTATTGCTAACTGCTGGAAACTGCAAAAGAAGAAGGAGAAAGAGGAAGATAATTCTGAGGAGCCTGCTGAAGCTTCATTTGCTGAATCTGATTCTGATGGGGACGTTCTGTTTGCTACCTCTACTGAAGGGGGGAGCGATTCTGATTGGATTCTTGATTCTGGGTGTACCTATCATATGTGTCTTCACAATGACTGGTTTTCAACATATGATCCAGTTGATTCAACTGTAGTTCACATGGGCAATAATGACCAGTGTAATGTAACTGGAATTGGTACTGTTAAAATCAAGACTCATGATGGCGCTGTCAGGACCTTATCGAATGTTCGTCATGTTCCTGACTTGAAGCGTAACCTCATCTCGTTGGGCACCCTTGAATCCAAAGGTGCAAATATTCAGCTGAAGGTGGAGTTCTGAAGGTCTCAAAGGGCAGTAGGATTCTGCTGAAGGGTCTGAGGCAAGGAGGCCTCTATGTCTTGCAGGCATCTACTGTTCAAGCATTGCTTGAACTCAGTTGGTATTCGCAGTATTTGAGGGCCCTGCGGGGCATAGCCCCATAGGGGGCATCACCCCTTGGGGTGTGACGACGACGACAGTAATTGAAGACTGGAGATTTTGGTCCAAGGTGGAGATTGTTGGGTTTTATGGCCCAAAATCTCGGGTTTAGGCACGGGGTGACCATGCTGCATGGGCACGGGCGTGCCGCGACATAGAAGACCGAAGAACAGAGCAGCAGAGAAGTGACACGGTGTGCCCGTGCCATGTGGCACGGTCGTGCCACATGGCACGACACGACCGTGCCGCCCTGGCACGACCGTGCCAGGGGAAATTTTCTGCCGACTTAAAGTGGCGGCTAGGGTTGCGCTTTGGTGACGGTTTTGGAAGGTGGTAGTTAGGGTTTTCATGGGGAAACCCTGCCTCACAGACCCTATATAAAGGGGTCTAGGGCCTTGTTTCAAAACATACTTCAGTACTCATAAACACATTGAGAGGTAAAAGTCGTTTGTGAGAGATTACAATAGAGAGATTGTAATTCTGCTCTTTGATCGAATCACTGAGGTGATTGTGATCGTGGTGTACTTTCCTGCTCATAGTGAATTGTTCTGGTGCTGTCGCCGTCCGTGGTTTTTCCCACATTGGGTTTTCCACGTTAAATTCCTGTGTTCTTGTTCTCTTCCTATTATTCTGTTGTTTGTGATTGGTTGAATTTCTGATTTTCTATTGCATCCTATCGCTTCCGCTATACTGTTATTCTGATATTAATCCTAACAGTTATTAATCCATGGGGTAGGATACACATCCTACATGAATATGTATTGAATATGCTGTTATTTTCATTCTGTATATTTGCCTGAATAAAACCCATAAATACAAAAAACCTAACAAGTATGGTTATGTGTGTTCCAAATCCTACATTTATGGGTATGGATATGAACTTTATTTTTGAAGGCGATAACAAAATTCTCATCCAAGCAGTGCAAGGAGAAATTCAAATTTCATGGGAAATTCAAGTGCTAGTTTAAAATATCACTACTTACTTTGATAGGTTCAACAATGTTGTTATTAATCATATTTTTAAGCAAGGTAATAGTGTAACCGACTGGCTGGCTAAGTTGGGATTATCGCTTCATTCCACAAGTGTGTGGAATGTGGTCCCTTATAGGGACCTTTTGTCGTATCCTCTTTGAGAATGATTTAGGCAGAGCCCTTGAGAGAAGGACTTCCTAGATTGTACTTTTACTTTTCTTACAAAAAAAAATAAAAAATAAAATTGAACGTTATTTTTGAAAGCGGGTATGAGTGTGGGTATTGTTCAACCTCCCAAACCCGGCACCATCCCGAGGGGGGGAGGGGGGATTTGCTCGTGAGTAGGGGAAATTATTGCTATTTTATTTTTTAGTTACTAGAAAAAGATCGGTGCTACTTGAGATCTAATTCTTGCCCTTTAATTGTCCTCCTGGTTTTTGTTTGTTTAGCTTGTTGTGTCTTGGCTGTTCATCCTTATGCGCTTGAACCCAACAGCAGAAACTTACGATTGTGAGATGTTACATGCCTTTGGCTTCCCCTGGTGAACATAGAATTTTCTTTTTCAGATATGCTTTGGTGGTATGGTTGCTCCTCCGACAGTAGGAGTAGACCTCCCAGAGTAATAAATGTGGATTATTGATCGAGAAATGAATAATTTTTATTCTTTTGTTTAGAGTTTCAGGAAATCAGAGGCAGTTGATCATGTGGCAATGGGAAGCGGGGAACTTGAATTCAAATTTTACTGGTATTATCTCAAGCCTTCTTGAAATCCAAGTCTGTAAATAGTGTGGCATCCATTTTGGGTAGAGGGAGAACCTTCTGATCGCATTGCCATAATTTTTTTCCTCTACTACCCAATATAACATGCTTTGACATCTTTTTCTGCGGGATCTTTGAACATATGATATGTTGTTCAAGTGCAAAGCGGTTGCAACTATTTAATGGCTATCATTGCACCCCCCCCCCCCCCCCAAAAAAGGGACTGGTGCTTAATGCGGTTTGGGTGAAAAGGACTATTAGTATGAGTGTGCAAAAAAATCCGAAACCGAAAAACCGAACAAAAAACCAGTTAACTGAACAAATTTTTCAAAAAAATCAGTTCGGTTCGAACCGAAAAAAATTTTGGTTTTCGGTTCGGTTACGGTTTGGACAAGTTGAAAGTTTGGTTAACCGACGGTTAATCGAATTTTCAAACTGTCCGAACTGTAACTGAACCGAAAATCTGGTTAATCAAATTTTCAAATTGTCCGAACCATAACCAGAACCGAAAATATTTTTTTAAAAAAAAATATATGTAAAACATAAAAAATTTAGGTAAGAAAGTGCGCTTTTTTATTATTTATAAATGGTAACCAAAGTATAGTTTTTATAAAAAAATTTAAACATAAAAAAGGAAAAATTTAAGTAAGAAAGTATATGTTTTTTATTATTGTAAACGATTAGCCGGTAACCGAACCGAAAAGTCAGCTAATCGAACCAATAATATTGCACATGCATAGTAATACATAGAAAGAATTAAAAAGACAACAGTAACACAACGCAAAATTTGAAGTTTACAGTAACAGGCTATAGATGATATCTCATGCATTTTGCAGACCCGAAAAAAAAAAAATAGTTTTATTGAAACTATATGTTTCTTTAATTTCCGTTCCAATAGTTGGTCTTTGGAATCTTAATTGTTACAGAGTTAAAGTTTAAAGTCTTTGATTCTGAGATTACGATATGGATCAGAAATTTATGGTCTGGTTATCTTAATTGTAAAGCAAGGGGATTTCTACGTATAGTGTGATAGAGGGAGCTGTACATAACTCGAAGGGGCTGAACTATTCTTCTTGAGTTGCTTTGTAAATGAGTCTATCGCATATTTGCATGTACCTTTAGCTATAACGTTGGATTCTAAGCAAGTCAGTGATATGTAGTTTATCTATGTTTGCAATAGAAGAAGAAACGACGATACATACTCCATAAATTCAGTGCTTGTTCTTTGGGATTACCTCTTAAATGAGTGGGACCCACCTGACTAATAAACATCTGAAACAGGGAAGGTTGATGAATTTACTGCCTGGCGGAATACATGATGAAGGAGGTGCTGAGGCGGAGTAATCTTCGTCAATCAATATGACCAACTCCAACAAGATCATTGGCAAAGAAATGTATGACATGGCCTATGGCTTTTTCACACTAGGAAGTTGGTAAGCTTCAGTGTTCCTGGAAGGAGGAAGTTTTCTTTGCAAGGGTCTATACGTACAGGATTAATGGTCTTTGTGATCGAAGTCAGCAAGCCTGTCATTAGTGTGAGAGACACCGAGTGCCTAAACCACCAAATTTGAGCGAGATATAATCTTGTATTTCCATCTCTAATGGGTAAGCATTTGAGCATGTGTCTCTAGTTCATGTGGGGAAGATAATAGTGTAACCCTACTATTACAAAGTACAAATGGTGGAGGTATTTTTGGGACCTGTGGTTTTCCCCTTTGTCTTGGATGCTTTCTGCGTAAGGATTTTTATATCTCCATCTAAGATTTTATTTCTTAATTCTAGTGCCCATCTTAAAGCATACAAGGAGAGAAATGGGCTGTTTCTGATATGGAAACACGCCTTTTCCAACATGGTTATTTTAGGTCACTCTACGCCAAAAACTTCTCAGGGCACAATGGCACAAACCTATGTATCTTGGGTGTAGGGTTTGATGAAAAGTCTAAGGGCACATCCGGTATACTCCCTCCTCCCATGTATCTTGGATGCACGGGTTGATGAAAAGTCTAGGGGCACATCTGTTTTCCCCCCTATATATCTTGGATGGAGGGGTTCATGAAAACTCCATAGTGGAATCCCTAGGCATTTCCTTGGACGAAATTTGCGGTTAACCCCTCTTGGGAGGGTACCCTTAGAAATGACCTCTCTTTATCCTCGTTTTCCCTCTCTCTATCCTCTTTCTAAGCACGCCTGCATGAATGACGGATTGACAGTGCTAGTCCCTCCATAGTTCACAATTCACCGATTTACCCCAATAAAAAAGGCCTATGACAGGAAAAACAAAATTACAAAAACATCAAATAATGGGGGCCAGAGAAAGAAATTTGATGTTTTTATATATTTTTTTTTTCCTGTCATAGGCCCTTTTTCATTGGAGTATCTTTGGTGAATTGGGAACCATGGAGGGACTAGCATTGTCAACTTAAATTACGGAAAATCCATTAAATTTAATGCTTTATTACGCGGGCCTCGTCTTGGTGAATTTTGAACTATGGAGAGACTTGCAATCGGTTTCTTTAGTTTGGTAGGGTTCCAGAAAAGGGCATTGATCTTCTGCTCAAGCGAGAAATGCGGGTTTCTGCCCTCAATATACGTAGTTACATGTGTGCAATATTCTGATCACATGCAGACAGCAGATTATTTTGCCGTGCTGCTGGTCAGTCAATGGTCACTTGCATATATGTGTCCCATGTTGAGCCATTGATGTTTCCATTTGCTTTAGAAGAATGTGCCACTATGCCTGCTATATCAATGATAGTATATCAATCTTCTATCAGTGATTTAATGTCTCCTATGTCATGCCATATGCATTGCACTTGGCATTCTGAAAAGCTAGAAGTGTATTTTCAGAAAGGAGAAATCGCTTCTCTTGAACTTAAAATTTCACATTCCAGGCACACGTAATGTAGGAGGTGTAATATTGACTATCTAAGCTCGTTTTCACGGTCCTTGCTTGTTGTGACTTAGCCTAGGATTTGCCCATTAAGCATGACATATTCTCCTTTCCATCTTCTTTATCCCCTGCCAAAGGGCGTGATTTATTAAAAAGAAGTGTTGAAGCTTGTTGTAAGACAATGTTGCTTCTCTAACCATCTGTTTTGGCAAGTGCACGGCACAAGTGAGGTAAAGAACCTACTACAAAGTGAACAACATACGATAAAATATCCATGTAATTAGGAACTTGTGATCTTGAGATATGTTATGCACCTTTAGCGCCTCTTCTGGTGATGAGTATACATTTTTGCTTTCTTTCCTTTTCTTCCATCCAAAAAAAAACAAATGATCTGTAGTTGGTAAGGTTACTTCCCCTATAATTGAAGTCGATCCGCCAGACTGAGACTGTCAATTAATTGATTTGAGAAATGTTTTGTGGTTTTGTCCAAAGGTGACTCTGGGAGCTCAATGGTCGGTTCATCCTATGGCAAGTAGCAGAAGTAGAGAAATTTGTGTCGGATGCTTACTGGTATTATCTCTAGCCTGGAATTCTGAGTCTCCATATATTGTGGTAGCCAATTTTCAGGATGGAGGGAGAATCTTTTAAAGCTAGTAGTGTGTACACACACACACACACACACACACACACACACACACACACACACACACATCTATCTATCTATCTATATGTATATGTGTGTGTGTGTGTGTAGATATATATATATGTGTGTGTGTGTGTGTGTGTGTGTGTGCGTATATATATATGTGTATACACACACACACACTCTGATAGGCGATAAATTGTACTATTTTACATGCCTCTTTCACCCACTTTTAGCTCGTATAATAATTTTATCTTTAGGATTTTTATTCGTTTTATTTATATTTTGTAGGAAATAACTTCACATCAAGCAAATGTCGCGAAAAGGAGCGAAGACAAGACAAAGTGAAGAAAAATAGCAAAAACTGGCAAAAAGGGACGAACTGGGGCAAAACCACCGTGCTAGAATTTTGGTACGGTGGGGCCGTGCCACATGGCACAGTCGTGTCCTCGGGGCTTGTCCTCTGGGTTCGCGATTTTCTATTTAAGCCCTCTTCGGGCGTTTTTGCAAGGGGTCGTTCGGGGCTTCTCCTTGGGTGATTTTTAGAGTAGTTTAGGTTAGGTTTTAGCAAATAAAAATTTCAATAGAAGGATTAGATTAGGATTGTAGTTTGTATTTCGGGATTCAAGCACTTGAATTTGAAGTTCATTCGCATCAATACATAGGTCTTCTCCTCTCTCTCTCTCTTTTTATTTCAATTGCATTCTTATTTGTTCTTGTTTTGATTATTTTAGTTTAGATTGTATGTAGTTTATAAGTTTAGTTTTCAATGTTAATCCTTGTTTTATTTGGTTGCAATATTAGATTAATTGCTTTCGCTTTCCTCCATTCTCATGCTTGTTATGTTCTTCGTTAGTTTAGGTTTAAGTTTGGGTTTTTGTGTTTTGTTGATGATTAGTTGATAGATTTTGTGGGCTTGGATTGCGATTAGCCTCTTAATGGCTAATTAATCTTGTTTTAGGCCTAACCATACCCAAATCTATGCTTAGAACTTAGAGTTTTCCCTCACGCCCGCCAAGTGTTCAATGAAATGCTTGAGAGAGCTTTCATCCATATTTTTGGGCGATTGACTTATGCTGAGAGGTGAGGTCAATTTGCTAGCGTGGGAGAGGGAATAGCCGAGTTCGGGATATGAAAATAGTACTCGATCCGAGTTAGGTCCGAGGGTTGCTAATTTTGTGGTCTAATTGGGCTAACCCCATGAAAATAGGTGGTTAGGCTAATTAGACTAGCTCATGACCCTTGAGAGAGGGCTTGGGTGGTCTTTGATGGTGCAACCGACTATCTCTTGTTCATAGTGTAGTTTGGGTAGGTTAGGACTCGTTTCAATTAGTTGGTTCGTTATTTGGCGAAATTGTAAATCCAAGTCCCTTTTTGTTTATTTGTTTTAGTAGTTTAGTCTTTCTTCCCTTCACTCTCTATTTCGCCTACATTGATAAGCTTGAGTTAGCTTTGGTAATTGAAAATCCAACTCCCTGTGGAATACGACTCGTACCGGTTGCTAGCTACAACTACACTGTGCACTTGCGGTAATTTTTAAGTTAACAATATATATATATATATATATATATATATATATATATATATATATATATATATATATATACACACATATATATAGATATATATATATATATATATATATATATATATATATATATATATATATATATATATATATATATATATAGATATATAGATATATATATATATATATATATATATATATATATATATATATATATATATATATATATATATATAATATTTTATATATATATATATATATATATATATATATATATATATATATATATATATATATATACTTTTCTCTCAAATTTGACCAGTTTGACACGTTTTCTTATTATTATTTCTGGAGCATTTTTCGGGATATCTTAGCAGATGAAAAACCAGATCAAGTGCAAGTGTTCAACGGCTGTCATTGCTTTCAGCATTTAATACACACACAGATACACACAGGTGCGTGCGCACGCACACACAGACGCGCTGTAGTGAGCTGCGAGAGAGAGAGAGAGATCAAAGCTTTATTGAACTAGGCAGTTCACAAGGGTTTGGGGGATAGGGCTAAACCACGATGATTTGACTTTTGCAATATTCTAAGCAAATCCCATGGGTAATGGCCAGATCAATCTGAACCGAACCAAACCAAACCAGGCCTAAATTCCCCCCCCCTCCCTTTGGACTCTCCCTTGAATTTTAAGAGGTGGTTTTAGTTGGCTCCTAGTTTTCAGTGATTGCTTCTAATCCGGTTCAAATAACAAACTCGAGGCTTTAAAAACTATCATGATCAAACGCATTCTCAATCAGGATTATTTCAACTGAGTAATAACATCCGAAGGTGAAGGAATTGGGTGCTTGGGGCTGGGGGTGTATCATCTGGTAATGTGAGCAATGAAAGACTCCATTTCCAAGCGAGAAGCACCACCGTCAGCAACTGAGCCTCGAATGGCTGCACCTAGTTCTGCCGCTCTTTTTCTAATCTTCTCTCCTTCTGTTGATGTCATCAGTCTCCTAACCACATCCTCTATAGTATCTGATGTGACTGGCTCAGGCTGCTGGGCTTCATGTGCCCAATCGGTGACCAGCATTCCAATCCTTAGCGCTTCTGTCACGAAAATGGCGTTCCTTGGCTGTTCAGAGTGTATTGGCCATGCTGCAATGGGCACTCCCATGCTGATGCTCTCTATGCATGAATTCCAGCCACAGTGACTCATGAACCCACCTGTTGACGGGTGACCCAGAATTTCCAGCTGGGGTGCCCAGTCTCTTACAATCATTCCCCTGTTTTTCATTCTCTCTTCATACCCTTCTGGCAGCTGAGGCTCCTCCCCTTCATCTGCAAAAATATCGGCTTTGTCGGCTGTTCTAAGTACCCATATAAACTTCTGCTCGCTTTGTTCCAACCCTTTTGCCAGCTCTCTGATCTCCTCCGTGGTCATTGATGTAGTTGATCCAAAGGAGATATACATCACAGAATCCGCTTCCTGTTTGTCTAACCATTCTAGGCATTCATGTCTGTGCTTTTCATTTTCACTTTTCATTTGCAAAGGATTGAAAGGTCCAACCGCAAAATTTTTCTTGCCGGCATTACTTGGTAGCCTCTCCAGTAGCTCCAGGTACTTACCCTCTATCAACCTGCTTGTATTGAACAGTGTTCCAGACTGGAAGTCGTGAAACTCACATTGTTTAGATATGAAATCGTTAACCTCTTGGGGAACGGAGCATACAAAAGGGCATGTTGGGATATCAGAATCAAGCTGAAAAGGCTTCTCAGTTAGGCTTTCCCAGATGCTCGTGAACATGCTAAAAGCCGAGATGGGAACCAAGCTATATGCTTCAGCATTTGGGATGAGTTTTACATCCTGAACGACTGAAGCCATTAAGATATCGTGAATGACGACAATCCTACTGAACTTGGTTGAGAGGTCTTGCAAAAGTTGGGATATGGGATCACGGAGATGCATAGCAGTATTAAAAAGAGGCACGAAGTGTGCTGGGAAACGTGTAGAGGCATTTGGGTTTAGATGGGACGAGCTGTAAGGAGGGAGTGGTAGGTCGTTGAACTCAATTTTTCTGGAAGTTTCGAGGTCCCAACCGTGGAGCCGTAGCTTAGCTTGGTGATTGTGGATGGCGGATCCAGCAAAGTGGACTGGTATTCCGTAGGCTGTTATGAGGTGGGATAGATGGAGAAGTTGGTTGAGATGGCTTTGCATTGGGAGGGGCACCATTACTACGGCAACTTGAGCAGTTTTTTGGCCGTTTTGATTGCCATTTTGGGAGCAGTCTTGGAGTTCCATTTTGGAGCAGATGTTGGGGTTAAGAGAATTGGAAGGGAAAAATGCAGTTATATAATCCTAGTACAGAATATTTTATCGTTGAAGTAGATTCCATGTTGTTTCCTCTTGTATCAACTGTGGTTGTTCTTTTTTATTTTTACAGTTACACTGTACCTGCCTTTTTCTCTGCGAATAAATTGAAGAGTCAACAACGTCTGCTGGCTGCTGTATGTTAGTAATGTCCATAAGTCGATCCTCTTCTCAGCAAGTCTGCTTGTGACTTTTGATGAGAAAATGACAATGACGGCTAAAAAGTAAGCATTACTAGTTGGAGTCTCAAACGTGGCCCCACCACTTATGACGTCAAATGCAAGTACCTAATAATGAGAAAAGGCGTGGGGTTCCATTATGCATATAAAATAAAAAACATACAATAATTTATCCATGCAACTTGCAAAACAACAAAACACTTACTGTATATATGTGCTAGTGATATTTTGATTCTGTTTTTCCTTTCTTTATGATATCTTTTGGCTGGTTTTGAGCTTTACAAAGTTTCGAATGATAGAAAATCAACAAAAGTAAATTAAAAGGGAAAAAAGAATAAAAAGTGAAGTTTTAGGCTTGGGGACCAAGGTGCATATGGGAAAATGTGAGGTCCTTGCACTTCAAGTCTCCTCTTCTCCGTGGGGACCAAGGAAAACAATCTATTAGATGAGATTTGAGTGGCTGCCGGAGAGCGATAAAAAAACAAGAGTTGTCCTTTTTTTATTTTTTATACGAAAAGTAAGTATGCAATCTAGATAGTCTTTCTCTCAAGGGTTATTTCTAGATTTTCTCGTAGAGGATACGAAGAAAGTCCCTAGGTGGAACCTCATTCCACATTATTGTAGAATATAATGACAAACAATACTTTGCTATCCAGTCGGCTGCACAATTTCCTTGCCTAAAAATATAAGTAATATGAATATTGCTACACAGTTGAATGTAAGTGTTAATATCTTGTATCAAAATTTGGATCTCCCATGGCACTTGAATATGATCTTGTACTATTTGGATGAGAATTTTATTGTCTCCCTCAATATGAATATTTGCCTAAAAAAACAAGAGTTGTCTAGGTGATACATATGTGGCAAGAAAACCTGAATGCTAAATTCGATTAAAACTTGGAAAACCGGCCACAATTAAAATATGAGTGGATGGTGAAAATAAATTTCAAGTGGGTATGTTGTGGTTATTGGACATATGGGTACAGGTGTGGGTATGAGTTTGGTTAATGTCTTACCTATCTCGTAGATGATTTACCTTCTTTTTTGCCTCCCAAAAAGATGGTTGCTGCTTGTTTCATCAGTTCATTCAAAGGACAATTTCCACTTTCATGTGTTGTGACTTGGCCCAGCAAAAACTGATCCAATCTGAACCTGCCTGAAATTTGGTTTCTGTAACATTATTTTTTTTTTGCGACCCAAATTGAAGTAAACCGTGCTTGAAAAACTTGTAAATTAACAAGTCATGACGTCACGCCCAACCCAAACCTGTTAACGTTTTTTTATTTTTATTTTTTTTACAATGGTAAACGGTCCAGTCCATGGGCCCCTATCTCAGGGAATACCCAGTGAACCTATAATGGGCTAGGGGTGGGGGATGTCAAAGCCTAGGATAGAGCCCAAGACCACATCGTCACACACAATTTCTGCACAAGATAGAAACTGCACCCCCCAAGTTCGAACCTGGGTGGGGGAGGAGGAGAGTGGAAGTGTTGGCCATCCGGCCAACACATCTTCGACACCCAAACCTGTTAACGTAACAATAGTTTTATATTTGTGAATGTTGACTATGTATATCTCTATTATTTGATTTATCTTTTACTTATCCCTTTCAATAATAATGGTGATAACTATATCACATTATTGGAGAGATGCTACATAACCACTACATCCCTTTACAAACATTAATAGTAAGTCGGCAAAAATATCGGATTATTGATGCCGACTTGTTATTACCTGGCAGCACCATCACAACACCTTCCAGTGTGGGTCCCGCTTTCGCGGGGTTTGGGAAGATCCAGATATAGGCAACCTTACCTCTACCGGCATCTCTACTCGTAGAGAGGCTGATTCCACGAGACCCACAAAAACAAGATTTTTGTGCAAACATTTTGCAGAAGATGCCTTTTGAGAAAATATTAAAAGGAAAAACTACGGTTACGCAAACAAAACAGGGGGTCGAAACTAACCAAACCATAGAACAATAAAGCAGTGGAAGGAAATATACCTTAACAGAGGTAGGCAAATAAGTCGTCTCCGAAGTGTGCACTACCTGCAAACCACGCGACAACACGGAAACCCACCTAACCCTGCGCTACTGCAACCGAAAGACAACTATAGGGCCGATTATCTGAGATCTAAGACCTTAATTCTATTCCGCCATAATCTCCCATCCTGAGCCATGTCCTCCGTCAATCCTACAACTTTCAAATCTTCTCTAATCACCTCATCCAAACTCTTCTTTGGTCGACGGACTTTATCAACAATATTTTAAACGACTAAATGAGCCAACCCACTTAACCAATGAGGAATTGAGGACCCAACCTGTCGCCCACCCCTGCATGATGCTCGTATCATAATGAAAAGTCCGAATATTTCTAATATTCTTTTAAAAAAATACATTTACAATACTTTTTTTTTAAACTACAAACAATTTTCAAGTAATAAATACGCCTATTTTCTACAATTGTTGAAAGAAAAATAACTGGGAAAAAGTCACTTTGAACCTGTTGGGTTGGCAGAAGCCTGCAAAAACTGTAATATGCCCCTTGGATTTCACCTAATCCAAAATACATCTGATTTGAATTTACCTGAATTCGAATACACTTGATTTGTATTTAATCCACCTACTGAATTGACAGGTCATGTTGCTTTACCCCGTCTCTCTTTCCCCTCTATTTTTTATACCATTTAGGCCCTGTTTGGTGAGAAAAAATGGAATGGAATGGAATCAAAAGATGATCTATGAGGAATGAAGGGTGGAACTTGAATCCTAAACTCATGTGTTTGGAGAGAAAATGAATGAGATCAAGTTGCATTCCTTATTATTTGGCTATAGATTATGGAATTGAGTCAAATCCGCTTTATTTAAAAAAATAATAATAATTAGTAATGATTAATAATAACTATAATGGTAATATTAATGATAATAATAATAATAAACAATATTATTACTAATAATTATTATTATTAATATTAATAATAATTAATTATTAATTATTATTATTATTAACATTAAAAATAATTATTGTTAACATTATTATTAAGTAATATTAATAATTAATAATAATAATTTATAATTCATAATAATTATAATAATAATAATTATTAATAATTGTTAATACCAATAATTAATCATAAGAATTATCAATATTAATAATAATTAATAATAATTAAAAAATAATTATTATTAATACAAATAATAATAATCATAAGAATTATTAATATTAATATTAATATTATTAATTATTATTCATTATAAATATTAATAATAAGAATAATTAATAATAAAAATAATAATTAATATTATCATAATAGTTATTAATGTTGATATTAACATTAATGTTATTAATTATTATTAATTATAAATATCATTAATAATATTAATTAATTAAAAGTAATACTTAATAATAACATTAATAATTATTATTATTACTAAGAATAATTAATAAGATAATTATAATTATAATTATTAATTTATGTTATTAATTATTATTAATTATAGACACTAATAATAATAATTGATAATAAAAATAATAATTATTAATCATAATTATAATTATTAGTAGTAATAATTAATAATTAGTGGTAATAATTAATAATAAAAATAATAATTATTAATAATTAATATAATTATTAATTAATATTAGTAGTAATAATTAATAATTATAATCATAATTGTTGTTGTTATTAATCATAGTAATAATGATTAATGTTATTAATCATAATTAGTAATTATAATTATAATTATTAATTAATATTAGTAATAACAATTAACAATAATAATTATTATTATTAAATAATAATTACAATAACACTTATTATTAATGTTATTAATAATTATATCCTTAATGTTAATAATAATAATAATAATAATAATAATAATAATAATAATAATGACGACGACGACGACGACGACGACGACAATGATGTTGATTCTAGAGGGTTGGGGACTTGAACCCCCTTGGAAATGAGAGAGTTCAAGTGTCTTAAGATTGGGGGGAACTTGATACCCCTGGTTATCAAGTTCCATCCCCTTAAAGTGCTCACCAAGCACAAAAGAGTGGAACTTGACATCTAAGGATTCAAGTTCCATTCCATTTTATCTCACCAAACAGTCCCTTAGTCACTTATCATCAGGTTTATATCATGCCATATTCGCCCACTTAGTTTCTTTTATCATTTTTCAGAATATATGGAATTCTCCTTGTATTCCGGTATAAGTTACTGTGGTATTTCCTTTTGGTTCTTTTGTTAGCAGTCCAAACAAAGGCATTTTCTTTGCTAGTTGAAAAGGATTTGCTTGGCTGTTTCTTAGCCATTAGACGAAATGCTCCAATGAGCAGTCAGTCCCTTGTTGCCCATCACCTGTGTTACTTGTGACGGGAAATTGTTGGGTTCGTGGACGTTGTAGTATTTTCTTATTGAATTATTTGATGTCTGTATGTGATGAAGTCTTGTTTGTTATTAATCTATGGGGTAGAATACACATCCTACCTGAATATGTATTATATTGAATATGCTGTTATTATCATTCTGTATATTTGCCTGAATAAAACCCATAAATACAAAAAACCTGACAAGTATGGTTATGTGTGTTCCAAATCCTACATTTATGGTTATGGACATGAATTTTATTTTTGAAGGCGACAACAAAATTCTCATCCATGTAGTGCAAGGAGAAATTCAAATTTCATTGGAAATTCAAGTGCTAGTTCAAAATATCACTACTTACTTTGATAGGTTCAACAATGGTGTTATTAATCATATTTTTAAGCAAGGTAACAATGTAACCGACTGGGTGGCTAAATTGTGATTATTACTTCATTCCACAAGTGTGTGGGATGTGGTCTCTTATAGGGACCTTTTGTCGTATCCTTTTTGATGATAATTTAGGAAGAACCCTTAAGAGAAGGGCTTTCTAGATTGTACTTTTTACCTTTCTTTAAAAAAAAAATAAAATTGAACGTTAAGAGGGTATGAGTGTCTTTTTTACTATTGCAATATTATTGGTGAATGTTTGAACTTCATATACCAGCGCCGGCATGGCAATCTCAAACATGGGAAATTCAAGTTCTGATCCAAGACATCCATTATTAATTTCAATAATGTAACCATGTAGTCGTTTGTCATATTTTCAGGAAAGGTAATCGTGCAGCAAGTGACGAAGTTAGAACTCACTCTTCATTCCATATTAGTGTGGAATCACGCCTTGCATTAGAGACTTTCATTGAAAGAAGGGTTGCCTAGACTATATTTCTTGCCTTTCGTACCCCCCCAAAAAAAAAAAAAAACCATTGTAATCCCAACCAAGCCGAATCAACAGCCAAAGTCCACCTTAGGCATCCTTCTTTTCTCCCGGCCGCATATATATGCGTACTTTTCTTTTTTCTTTTTTGGTGGTTTTTTCTTGGAAGGGGGGTAGAATATATGCGCAACCTTACACTTGAATTTTAAGAGGCAGTTTCGTCAAACCAAAGGTTTTAACATAATTGATGATTATGTTAATCTTCGGCAAAAGATAAACTCCATCCTGAAGAGGGTCTTTAAGCTACCATGATCATAACACGTTCTCAATAGAACTGTGTCAGCAGGCTTTTCCATTTTAAAGTTTTTTTTTTTTTTTGGTGGCGCCCGGGGGGGGGTTATCATCTGGTAATATGAGCTATGAAAGACTCCATTTCTACGCGAGATGCACCACCTTCAGCAACCGAAGCTCGAACTGCCTCGCTCAGTTCTACTGCCCTTTCCCTCATCTCTTTTCCTTCTTTTGATCTCATCAGTCTTCTCACCACATCCTGTATGGTATTTGATGTCACTAGCTCAGCCTGGTGCGCCCAATCCCTGACCATCGTTCCAGTTCTTAGCACTTCTGTCGTCAAAATGGCATTCCTTGGCTGGTCGGAGTGCATTGGCCATGCTGCAATTGGCACCCCCATGCTGATGCTCTCTATGCATGAATTCCACCCGCAGTGACTCATGAACCCTCCTGTTGATGGGTGGCCCAGAATTTCCAGCTGGGGTGCCCAGTCTTTTACCACCACCCCCCTGTTTTTGACCCTTTCTTCATATCCTTCTGGCGACTGAGGCCTTCCCTCTTCATCTTCTGCAAAAACATCACCTTTATCAGCTCTTCTGAGCACCCATAGGAACTTCTGCCCACTATGTTCCAACCCTTTTGCCAACTCTCTGATCTGCTGATCAGTCATCGATGTAGTTGATCCGAAGGAGACATATATAACAGAATTCAGCTCTTGTTTATCTAGCCATTTTAGGCATTCATGTCTTTGCTTCTCGCCTGAGCTTTTGTTTTCCACTGGATTAAGAGGTCCAATTGCAAAGTTCTTAATGTTGGCATTAATTGGTAGCCTCCCTAGTAGCTCCAGATACATGCCTTCTATCGCCCTGCATGTATTGAACAGTATTCCATATTGGAAGTCCTGGAACTCAAGTTGTTTAGATACAAAGTTCTCAAACTCTGGGGTTTGACAGCTTTCATTAGACAGACTGCATGGTGAGATATCAAAGTCAAGCGGAAAAGGTTTTTCAGTTTGGCTTTCATAAGTGCCAATAAATAGTGTAAAAACTGAGCTTGGAAAAAAGACGTAAGCCTCAGCATTTGGGATGAGTTTTACATCTTGAGCAACCGAAGCCATCAAGATGTCATGAATGATGACAATTCTTCTGAACTTGGTTGAGAGATCTTGTAAAAGTTGAAACATGGGATCACGGAGATGCATAGAAGCATCAAGAAGAGGATGGAGGTGTGCTGGGAAATGCATGGAGGCATTCGGGTTTGGAGGGGGTGAGCTGTAAGGAGGGAGCTGTAGGTCATGGAACTCGATTTTTCTGGAAGTTTCTGGGTCCCAACCTTGTAATCGTAGCTTGGCTTGGCGGTTGTGAGTGGCGGATCCCGCATAATGAACCGGTACTCCATAGGAGGATATGACATGAGATAGGTGTAGGAGTTGGTTGAGATGGCCTTGGGCTGGGAAGGGCACCACGACTATGGCTACTTGAGCAATTTTTTGGCTATTTTGGTTGCCATTTAGGCAGCAGTCTTGGCCTTCCATTTGTGGCTACAATTTTGGGGGAGGATATTGGCCATTGGAAGGGAGGGATGGAGTTATATACCACTTGTACGGAAGCTTTTTACCAAGGAAGCAGCATCTGTGTTATTTCCCCCTCGCTGTTGTTTTATGTTTTCAGTCTTTTACGGCACCACTTTTTCCCTCTGTGAAAAGACAGTAGCTAGAGTCCTTTAAAGTCTGCTGCATTAGTGGAACCTTCTTTTATTCTGATAATACATATATATTGTCTTGTTAGCAAGTATGCTTTGGGTTTTGAAGTGCATCTTCGGTGTTCAAACTTGACCAACAATTAGGTGCATTAGACTCAAGTAGATGAGCTATGCTGGCTTTTTTTTTCTTTTTTTTCTTTTTCTATAGCTGTGAGACACTTACACTCCACACCCCAAAATATATCTAATTACATTCTTATAATGACACCCTAGTTAATTTCTGCATTAGTCATTGAGGTACCGAACTTAAACGTAAAATCTAGCCCCTTAATATCAAGTCCAACATTTCCTAGATGAGGATCTAGTTAGATTGATTGTCCTCTAATATATAGTTAATTATACTGATATGACTAATGCTGAATGTGTCTTCTGACCTCGCTTAGTTTAAATTCTGAATTTGTACTGCCCATGATGGCAACAACAATCTTTAGATTAGTTCGCTAATCCTCTACCCAAAAGATTTTTTTTTTTTTTTTGGAGGAGGGGGTGTTGGGTGGCATTCGGAAGGATTAGAAATACTCGTGTGAATACCTATCTGTGTTTATTTGATGAGGCATCAAGTAACACAATTGAGGCTGTCAAATTGATGTTCCGTTTCCAAAAAATTCTTGGGATGAATAAATTGACATAGGATTGACCATATTTGGAAGGAAAAGACTAGTGTTGGCTCCATATTCAATGTCAGTTTGGCATATTTCATACACTTAACTCCAACTACTGATATTGAATAGATAACAAATACTCTTTAAAAAGAAGAGACAATACCAGCCATTTATCAACAACCAAATATAACGGTTATCAAACAGTAAGGGATGGACTACTGTTCCAGTGGCCATGAAAAATGTTTCGCAGAAAAGCATGATAATTTTGTTTAATCACATGATCATTTTACAATTAGTTCGGCCCTTGATTAATAATTTAATAGTTTTTCGCCATAGTTTATGCTTCAAGCATTTTGGTAAATTACGTTTCTTTATATATTTCATATGCCCTTATCATAATTGCGATATGCTTATATGTTGTAATCGGGTATAATTTATTATAGTGCTCTAGAGTGTTGTTATATTTGTAACTTGATGACAGTTTATAACTTGATATTTATTCCTGTTCTTATGACAGGCTTATTGGTATTACACGAATCCCCTAGCCACTTGGCACTAAAATTTTTGTCTTGTCTTAAATATTTGTATCATATGATTGATCTTTTGTTATGCGTGAGAGTGGATGGCAAATGGGTTGTGTTTGGATGGTTTGAGTCTTATACCAGTTTTTAAATATTATACCATGTTTGTATCCATATTTATTGGGTGTTGGAAAATAGAACTTATAACATCAGATTATGCAGCTTTGCAGGTTTTATTCGGATATTACACAAATCCGAATTTTTGTCACTTATCAGCATCCATAGATGCATGCTAAGGTTAGCCGTAGAGGGTTACGTAAGGCCGTCTGATCAGCAGAAGGTCCACTTTGGGACAAGCCCAATAGAATTATGTGCCGACCAAATAAATTAGAGGTCCATATTGTTGCTATGATTAGTCCTTAGAACCCATGTCACCATTGTTGGTTTTTCTCATGTTCTTTCCCTTTTCTATTTTGGGTGCTCTGAATTCTAGAAGTAGATATATGTATAGAACTAGGTACGACTCAATGTTCATGTGGTCCAAACAATCATCTTGGTGGAAAACTGTTGACATATAAGAGAAAAAAAAGTTGATGTTGCAGGTGAGATTTTATTTTGAGTCTTTAACTAACAATGACAATTGAATAGATTCTTCTTTAGGCCCTGTTTGGTAAACAGCTGTTAGCTGTTAGCTGTTAGTTATTTGTATTAGCTGTTAGCTGTTTGAATTAGCTGTTTGAATTAGCTGTTTTTTAAAAAAGTGTTTGATAAAAATTAGCTGTTTCTAAAAAATATGTTAGTAAAATTTCATTTATGCCCTTATTTATGAATTAGTTTTTAATGAGATGTGTGTAATTTTTCCAAACTTATGGACAATTATGTCATTTCTACAAAAAACTCTTCTCAAAAGGCTAATGGGAATAGTTTTTTCAAAAAGAGCTTTTTGGAGCCAAACAGTTATTGCAAACAGCTCTTTACCAAATACCCTTTAGCTGTTCGACTTTGTCAAAACAGCCCAAATCCTCCCAAACAGCTATTTTTTCCCAAAAAGCTGTTGTTACCAAACACCCCCTTAGTGAGCACTCTAATTTTTCGAATCTACTAGATACTTCAACCTTGGGAATTGTTTAATAAATTAAAGCCTACTAACATTGGCCAACCATTGGCCAAGACAGTACTAAAATCAAGGACTTATAAATTAACTAAATCTCTTCATTTAAAAATTGATACGAACAATTAAGCACAAATTAATAGACTCGAATAACGTGACGCATTTTGGAGCTGTGAAGATACTTTTTTTGAGGGAAGATGATGAAAAGTGATCTGAATGTGACAATCGGCCGGGAAAAAAAATTGATAGTTGAATTAATTAAATCTCTTCATTTGATAGACTTGAATAACGTGGCATATTTTGCATGTGAGAAAATATCTGTTTTACGAAGGGGAGATCATGAAAGTAGTTATCAATCTGAATGTGACGATCGGGAGAAAAAAAAAAAAATAAAATTAATCGCATTCTAGTGCTCAGTGTCCACTCTTTTTCTCTTGGGAAGACAGCAATTGCAAACTGGGTCTCCAGGTTCTCCAGAGCTCGCAACCCCCTTCAACCCAGAGTCTTCCATGGCGAGGGCTAACTACCAGCTTCATCCTTGCCATAGCAGGTTCATTTTCGTCAGAACAATATAATAGAAATCTAGGTCTAAAAATCATTCATTCTTCGTTGATCTGCGGCAAATAACAAGGTTACGTTTTTGTTGATCTTTCTTTTTTTGTGGATTGAGATTCTGCTGTATAGCTTAGGTTTAATGCTTTTGCCTTTGATTCTTGCTCTTGCTCTTGTTGCTTTTCTTGTTCTGTAGTTTATATTGACACTCTATCGTGTACTTTTGAAGAGTATATTGGATAATTTTGCTCATGTATTTTGCTGACCTGCTCTTGTTTGATTTTGGATTAATCCTGATTTGGTAAGTCCACAAGTAGGTCTCTGTTGATTTTTTGCAAAATCCTTATATTCTTTGCTAGTTCTTCCCCTCCCCCCGCCCCCCAAGGCACTCCTTTTGTGATCACTGTATTGATTGTTTGTGTGATTTGTGGGGAGCATGTCATGTATTGTATGTAATGTTGTAATGGGACTCCTAATCCTAATCTGCTACGTCTGCATGTTAAAAATTGTCAAGAAGTCCTGTGTTGTGTCTATATTGCCCTGCATTTAGCTTTCACAGAATCCCAGTAGGAGATACAGCTTAAGACATGCATAAGATAGAGTGTAGTTTATAATCAGCACAGTATTCATTTCAAGCAATATGCAATATTTTTTGTCTCTTTACAAACGCTAATGCTTAGAGGTGTGGGTTTTTTTTTTTGGGGGGGGTGCATAAGCCTTAATACCATAGCCCAGAGGATCACATGGCTATGACAGTAGAATATCACTATTCATTAGAGCAAGCCCAGCGCACGTCTCGCGGGCCTAATTTTTGACGTGGCGAGCGGGTGGGGGAAGGGGAGGGAATCCAGTGCAAGGCCCGCGAGACAAGGCCCGCAGGAGGGCTCGCGGCCGTGAGCGGCCCTTTGGCCCAATTTTCCTATTTTTCTTTTTTTTGGTTTTCCTTATTTTTTTTTCTGTTTTTTTGTTTTTGTTATTTTTTTGGATTTTTCTTGTGTTTCTTTTTTTGATTAGTTTTGTTGATTTTTTTGTTTAAAATTTTTATTTATTTATTTATTGAATTTTTAAAAAGCATTTGTAATTTTTTTAGAAATTATTCAACCATTACCAAATTATTATATGCATATTATTTACCCCCAAAAAATTATTATTCTACCAAATTAGTATTATTTATTTGGTTTTTGAAAAGAAATTGTAATTTTTTTAACAAAATTGTTGTATTACCAAATTATTATGTGCACATTATTTTTTCCGAAATTAATAAACCCAAACAACTAACCAAAACAAAAACAATAAACCAATTAAGTATAGTTAGGTGTGGGGTCCATTTGTATTATTTTATTTGGTGAGCTAAAGTGGTGAGCCTTGCATTGGAGAGAGTGAGAATTGTAAGATAAAAAATTGGAGAGAAAGTTGATGTGGCAATGGTAGGCCCCACCCGTGAGCTTGGCTCACGGCTGGGAATGCTCTTAGATACCCTCCTAGACCAGAAAATTCTATTCGTTGGGTGCATATTTTTCAAAATCCAAATGGTAATGCTGAAATTATTGACTCTGTCCAAACCATGGCCATCCATGGTATTGTTCAGGAAATGAAGTCAAAACATCGATTGGTAAGGACAAAGAGGCTGGAAGAACATATGATTTTCGGGATTTTCCGGGGGTGGTTGATGCGGTTGGTTTTATCTGGTAATGTGAGCAATGAAAGAATCCATTTCCAAGCGAGAAGCACCACCTTCAGCGACTGAAGCTCTTACAGCCTCGCCTAGTTTTGCCGCCTTTTTCTTCATCTCCTCTCCTTCCTGTGATGTCATCAGTCTTCTCACAGCATCCTCTATGGTATCTGATGTCACCAGCTCAGCTAGATGCACGCAATCCTTGATCAATAATCCAATTCTTAGCACTTCTGTCAACAAAGTGGCATTCCTCGGCTGGTCAGAGTGCATCGGCCATGCCACAACTGGTACACCCATGCTGATACTCTCCATGCATGAATTCCACCCACAGTGACTCATGAACCCACCTGTTGATGGGTGACCAAGAATTTCCAGCTGTGGTGCCCAGTCTCTCACCACCATTCCCCTGTCCTTAACCCTCTCTTCATACCCTTCTGGCTGCTGAGGCATTCCCTCTTCTTCTCCCGTAAAAACGTCGCCTTTATCAGCTTTTCTAAGCACCCATATAAACTTCTGCCTGCTTTGTTCCAACCCTTTCGCCAACTCTGTGATCTGCTCATCAGTCATCGCAGTTGTCGATCCGAAGGAGACATATATCACAGAATTCTCCTCTTGTTTATCTAGCCATTCTAGGCATTCATGTCGTTGCTTCTCACTTGTCCTTCTGATTTCCACTGGATTAAGAGGTCCAATGGCAAAGGTTTTCATGTTTCCATAAATTGGTAGCCTTTCCAGTAGCTCCAAATATCTAGCTTCTATAACCCTGCACGTATTGAACAGTCTTCCAGATTGGAAGTCCAGGAGCTCCATTTGTTTATATGCGAAGTCTAAGAACTCTGAGGTGAAGCAGCCTTCATTGGAGGGAATGTTTGTTGGGATATCAGGGTCAAGCTGAAAGGGCTTTTCAGTAAGAATTTCCCAGATGCCCATAGATGTTTGAAAAGCCGAGGTTGGAACAAGCACGTAAGCCTCAGCATTTGGGATGAGTTTTACATCTTGAACAATTGAACCTACTATGCTATCATGAATTATAACAATTCTCCTGAACTTGGTCGAGAGATCTCGGCAGACTTGGAAAAGGGGTTCGCGGAGTTGCATAGAAGCATCGAAAAGAGGCTGGAGGTGCGCAGGGAAACGGGTAGGTGCATTTGGGTTTGGAGAGGGTGAGCTGTAAGGAGGGAGCTGTAGGTCGTGGAACTCAATTCTGTTGGAAGTTTCCGGTTCCCAACCATGCAACCGTAGCTTGGCTTGGCGGTTGTGGATGGCAGACCCAGCGTAGTGAACCGGTATGCCATAGGAGGCTACGAGATGATGAGAGAGATGGAGGAATTGGTTGAGATGGCCTTGGGCTGGGAGGGGCACCATGACCACAGCTACTTGAGCAGATTTTTGGCCTTTTTGGTTACCATTTTGGCAGCAATTCTGGCCTTCCATTTTAGATCAGATTTTGGGGTAAAGGATATTGGGAGGAAGGGATGCAGTTATATACTGCTTGTTAATTGTTATACAAAAGTGGTTTTTTTTTTTTTTCCCATTTCTTTCTTTTATTTTCAAAATGTTGAAAATGCATACGGTTTTATCCAATGAAGCAGCTGTGTTTTTGATAGCTTGTGTGCTATTTCACCCTTTTAAGGCACCTGCCTTTCTCAATTGTGGAAAAGAATAGGAAGAGTCCTTTTAACTTTTAAGTGTGGTGCATAGTCATGTGGACCCTTACTGGCTAGTCTAATCAGAAACTGACGAGTAAGGGGAGTGCTTTTGTAATTCTACATGGAAGACCGGGAAGAGTAGTCAAATTTGTGCTAAGGCATCGAGAGACGTTTTTTCTTCAACTGGGCCCTCCTTAGTCCGCCCCCTCTCTTTAAAATGTGGCTGACTGTAAATTTGTCCCCGTTTACCAAAGAATGGGACAGCAACAAAGAAACCCCACATGAATACTACGGTGAATCATGCTTCTGATATGTTATGATTTGTTGATTGGAGTCTAGCTATTATCGTCCGAATAAGGAGTATAGCTCTTGCAGCGTGAATGTTTTCCTTTCACAATATATGAATACGAGACTATATTTAAGGGAAGTAAATATCGAATCAGTTCAACAGACTTGCATTCGTTTTACGTAATTGTATTTTATAGATTACATATTTTATTGTGTAATCACTTGAGTATTAGCTCTTGTAAGTTAATGTTTCTGTGAGCTTCTTTAACATTATGTTGTGGGGCTCTCGATTAAAACAGGATGAAGGTTATTTTTGATTCCGATCGAGTCCCCATGTAGAGATTGGTGTCACTTGCTGAGGCGTGAAGTAAATTGAGGCGGCCAAAGTGGTCTTCTGGAGCTCTCTTTGGAAATACAGTTTGTTTTGGGATTTGGATGGTGCTGTCGTTGTTTTATTTGTCACCGGTCGTTTGTCTGTATGCGGACATCGTCCTCATAAGGTGACAATCGTCACTGCTTGGATCATCTTTTTGTCTTTTTTCCATCTCTTTTAGTAACTTTAGAAATAGCTCGTACTCCACTGACTTTTGGGGTTTATTTTCGGCAGTAAAGGGGTTACTTTATATTGTATTTTTAAAGTAATTTGAACTTTATATGAATGTAGGCAATTTTAATCTCATCTATTTGTATAATTTTACGGGCAATAAATGTTGCTGTGAAGGCTTAAGCCCATCACCGCTGTGCAGAGGGGCTTCACAAGCTATATAGAGCTATAAAGGGGCGAATTGGAGTTCGGATGGTTGAAAAAGGCATATCTTATTTTTGCACGTTAGATTGTACGGACGAAAGTAAAATACCTCTCTAAATTTCCTCTACTCCGTTTCTGTGGAGTGGTAGTCTGGTAGGTAGTTTATGGTTTTTAAAATCTAGGATCATTCAGAACCTCTCTATATGTAATTTTGCAATTCATTAGCAATATTGCTACATCAGACCCCTGTTCTGCTTGGTGGTGAGATTTTTGGGGTATTAGACTTGGATTTGGATTTTGAAGGCCCAACCAGAGCTGTAGAGCTATGTATGCAATAGTGTGGGGTTTCGTGGCCCAAAATCCAAGAATTGGCACTGTGGGACCGTGCTAGACGACACGGACGTGTCAGGCTGAAGAAGCGGGATGTCGAAAGAAGGCAGAAAAATGGCACGGGTGTGCCGTGCCACCCTGGCACGGTCTTGTCGTGCCTAGTTCGGGCGCGGGCTTTCTGGCGGCTAGAGTTTGCTTTGGCGTACAGTCTTCTTGGCGGTTAGGGTTCTCCTCTAGGGGTAAAACCCTGGATTTCTAAACCCTATATAAAGAGGTCTTGCCTAGAATCTAAAATCATCCCTGAATCCCTAAACACATTGAGAGGTAGAGAGATTTTGAGAGAGATTACAAAAGAGATTGTAATTCTGCTATTGGATCGAATCACTTGTTGTGATTGCGATCGTTTTGTACTCTCCCTGCTCATATAGCGGGTTGATTGTGCTCGTCGCCGTCCGTGGTTTTTTCCCGCATTGGGTTTCCACGTAAATCTTGTGTGTCATTGCTTTGTTTTTATTATCGTTCTTTAAATTTCTAAATATTTGTTTCATTCTATCGCTTCCGCTATTAGTTTGCTCTAATTCCTAACAAATAAGCTTACTGCTGAATAAATAGATATAACGAAAATGTTAGTGGCAACCATGGCTTCACAGCCCCCCCTAAATCTACCCGAGGTCTTTTTTTTTTTAATAATTCTGCTCCCTTTTTCGTGTGGGAGGAGGCTAAGTTCCTAACAATTTTATTTCGTTAGGAATAGTAGGGAACCAAGCTACCCCAACATTATCAGTACGCAATACCTCAAAAATACTGGTTGGGACCTGGGATGTGGGGGAGATCAAAAATCATATATGCATTGCTAGGTCCAAACCCAATATTAGCCGTGATGTTTGGGGGCGCTAAGTTCAGGAGATTAGTGGATTGTGTCGAGACAATTGGGAATTACTTGCACGTTGATGCGGTGAGTGATTTTGTAGTTGTCCTCTTGGAAATGTTGGAATTGCGCTCTTCCGATCATGAACTTGGGGTGTTGAGTGATCGAGCTCTCTCCTTTGTTAGAGCCTCTAGAGACATGAAATGGACGATGGAAGGACGAGGTCTCGGGGTTGGTTCATCCTTCTACTCGGCATCTTCTTGCAATGGGAATGTCGAAGTTGAATTTTGATGCTGATATGGTGGGAATTTCGACTTTTGGGTAGCGGTTGGGGCTCTGCAATTTGAATTGGGGATGGTGATATTGTGCTCCTCGGATGCAAACAGGGTGATAGCTTTGTGGGTCTCGAGAAGTTGAGATTGTGGAGAGGTGAGAGCTTCTTTATTTGGTGTACAATGTGCAAAGCAAGTGAGCTTTAGATAACTTGGTCTAGAGATTTTGGGGGGGATAAAGTGGCACATGACGTTGCTCACTGACAACCTTTGTTTTTGAGGCTTAGGGTGTGGTCTGAGTATGTGCCGATTCAAATCGTTAACGGGGCATTGATGGAGATTTTTGAGTTTGTTGACGGAAATCTAATACAATTCCCCTTTGTTTTAGTACTTTAAGAAAAAAAAAAAAAAACAAGAGGAAAGATCAATCCCAATATTACATTTCTTTATATATTACATTTGCCACTCGGATTAGATTATAACACTCTGTATATTATATTTTTCACTTAGATTAGTTCACATATCAAATATGACCCCGTGAAACTACCTTATCATAAGTGCGATATGCTAATGTGTCGTGAACATGGTGTAACTTATTATTGTGCTCTAGAGTGTTGTTATATTTGTAACTTGGTGTTAGTTTATAACTTAATATTTAATCCTGCCCTCTTCACAGCCTTATTGGTATTGCACTAATACCCTTGCCTCTTGGCACTAAATTTTTCGTCTCTTCTTAAATATTTGTATCGTATGATTGATCTTTTGTTCTGCGTGGGTGGATGGCAAATGGGTTGGGTTTGGATGGTTTGAGCTTTATATGAATTTTAAAATATTATACCATGTTTGTATCCATACCTTATTGGGTATTGGAAAATAAAACTTATAAACATCGGACTTTGCGGCTTTGAGGGTTTTATTCGGATGTACACAAGCTCGAATTTTTGTCACCTCTATCAGCATCCATGGATGCATGCTAAGATTGGCCCTAGAGGGTTGCGTAAGCTCGTCTCGATCAGCAGAAGGTCCACTTTGGGACAGGCTCGGTAGAGTTACACGGAAAGTTGAATCATCTATAGGTAATGTACCAACCAAATAAATTAGTGCCCCTTATTGTTGTTATGATTAGTGCTCAGATCCCATGTCACCTTTATTGCTTTTTCTCATGTTGTTTCCCTCCTGTCCTCATCACAGCCTTATTGGTATTACACTAATACCCTAGCCTCTTGGCACTAAATTTTTCGTCTCTTCTTAAATATTTGTATCGTATGATTGATCTTTTGTTATGCGTGGGTGGATGGCAAATGGGTTGGGTTTGGATGGTTTGAGCTTTATACGAATTTTAAAATATTATACCATGTTTGTATCCATACCTTATTGGGTGTTGGAAAATAAAACTTATAAACATCGGACTTTACAGCTTTGAGGGTTTTATTCGGATGTACACAAACTCGAATTTTTGTCACCTCTATCAGCATCCATGGATGCATGCTAAGGTTGGCCCTAGAGGGTTACGTAAGCTCGTCCCGATCAGCAGAAGGCCCACGTTGGAACAGGCCCGGCAGAGCTACAGGGAAAGTTGAATCATCTATAGGAAATGTGCCAACCAAATAAATTAGTGCCCCTTAATTGTTGTTATGATTAGTGCTCAGATCCCATGTCACCCTTATTGTTTTTTCTCATGTTGTTTCCCCTTTCTATTTTGGGTGCTCTGAATTCTAAAAGTAGATACATGTATAGAATTAGATATGATTCAATGCCAATGTGGTCCAAAAGATCGTCTCAGAGGAAAATTGTAGATTTCGTTTGATATAGAAGAGACGGAGAAGTTGATATTGCAGGTGAGATCTTATTGAGTCTTAAGTAAAAAATGATAATTGTATAAATTGTTCTATAGTAAGCACCCTAATTTTTCGAAAATATTAGATACTTCAACCTTAGGAGGCGTGCAATGAATTAAAGCCTTCAAAACACCACTCTTAGTACTTCCCCGAATAAAAGGAAGAACATAGACCTCACTTTAATTTTAGCATCGAAGATCCTTCTAACATTGGCCTTGTTTGGCAAATAACTGTTAGCTATTAGCTGTTTGAACTAGCTGTTTATATTAGCTGTTTGAATTAGCTGTTTTTAAAAAAAAGTGTTTGGTAAAAACTAGCTGTTTCTAAAAAATATGTTGGTAAATTTTCATTTATGCCTTTATTTATGAATTAGTTTTTAATGATATCTATGTAATTTTTCCAAACTTATGGACAATTATGTAAGTTTTACAAAAAAATTCTTCTCAAAAGGCTAAAGGGAATGGCATTTTAAAAAAGAGCTTTTTGAAGCCAAACAGATATTGCAAACAGCTTTTTACCAAACACCCATTAGCTGTTTGACTTGGTTAAAACAGTTAAAATCCTTCCAAACAGTTATTGTTTTTCAAACAGCTGTTGTTATCAAACACCTCCATTGGCCAACCATTAGCCAAGCCATTACTAAAATCAAGGACATATAAATTAACTAAATCTCTTCATTTAAAAATTGATACAAACAATTACGCACAAATTAATAGACTCAAATAACGTGACGCATTTTGGAGATGAAAAGACACCTTTTTTGTGAGGGAAGATCATGAGAATAGTGATGAATGTTGGAAAAAAATTGATAGGTGAGTTAATTAAATCTCTTCATTTGATAGACTTGAATAACGTAGCATAGTTTATATGTAGGGCTGTCAAATATGTCATATCAGATTGAGTTTGTGTTCGTGTCGAACTTAACTGGTCGAGAAATTCTCAACCTGAATCTAAGTCGTTTATTAAACAGGTAGTAAACCTTGACCTGTACCTGTTTATTTTTTAAACGGTTTGACCTGAATTTTACCTAGTAACCCATTTAATGTAGACGGGTCAAGTTCATGTTATCCGGTTACCCATTTACCCACTTAACATTTTTTAATAAAGTATGATTATGGAACATTATAAACCATTCTTTTAAGTTCAATATATCAACACAACGGAACCATTGTCCATGATCTACAAGAACCACGACCTCAAAACATAGACAGAGTGATTAGCACTACTTTTTTACAACTTCCCCCCAAAAATAAATGGTAATTAGGTAAACAAGTCGACCTGTTTAACCTGTTTAATTAAATGGGTTAAATAAGTATTTTTTCTGTTAAAATTCTCAACTTGAACCTAACTCAATTAATTAAACGGATTAAACGTGTTAATCTATTTAATTAAACAGGTTAAAAATCTTTGTCTAAATTCATTTAATTTTGTATCCAATTTAAATTAATAATCGTATCGGATCAGTTTTTAATAATCCTATTTGAGGAGGAGAAAATATCTGTTTGTTTCAAAGGGCAGATCATGAAAGTAGTGATCTGAATGTGACAATCGGGAGGGGGGGGGAACAAAAAATTGATAGCTGAAATGCTGAATGTATTAATAGTAACTTACAGTGTCCTACAATTTGTACCACAATTAGTAATCGCATTCTATTGTTTTTTCTTTTTCCCCATCTGTCCACTCTTTTTCTCTGGGGACGACAACAATGGCAAACTGGGTCTCCAGATTCTCCAGAGCTCGCAACCTCTTTCAACCCAGAGTCTTCCATGGCTAGGGCTAACTACTAGCTTCATCCTTGCCATAGCAGGTTCATTTTCGTCAGGACAATATAACAGAAATCTGGGTATAAAAATCATTCATTCTTCGTTGATCTTCGGCAAATAACAAGGTTATGTTTTTGTTGATCTCTCTTTCTTTGTGGATTGAGATTCTACTGTATAGCTTAGGTTTAATGTTTTTGCCTTTGATTCTTGCTCTTGCTCTCGTTGCTGTTCTTGTTCTGTAGTTTATATTGATACGCTCATGTATTTTGCTGACCTCCTCTTGTTTGATTTTGGATTAATCCTGATTTTGGGAGTCCATAAGTAGGTCTCTGATGATTTTTTGCAAAATCTTTATATCCTTTGCTGGTTCCCCCCCCCCCCCCCAAAGCACTCCTTTTGTGATCACTGTATTGATTGTTTGTGTGATTTGTGGGGAGCATGTCATGCATTGTATGGAATGTTGTAATGGGACTCCTGATCCTAATCTGCTAAATCTGCATGTTAAAAATTGTCAAGAAGTCCTGTGTTGTGTCTATATTGCCCTGCATTTAGCTTTCACAGAATCCCAGTAGGAGATACAGCTTGGAGACATGCTTAAGATAGAGTCCAGTTTATAATCAGCACATTATTCATTTCAAGCAATATGCAATATTTTTTGTCCCTTACAAACGCTAATGCTTACAGGTGAGGTTGGTTTTTTTTTGGGGGGGAGGGGGGGTACATAAGCCTTAATACCATAGCCCAAAGGATCACACGGCTATAAGAGTAGAATATCATTAGATACCCTTATAGACCAGAAAATTCTATTCGTTGGGTGCATATTTTTCGAAATCCAAATGGTAATGCTGAAATTATTGACTCTGTCCAAACCATGGCCATCCATGGTATTGTTCAGGAAATGAAGTCGAAACATCGATTGGTAAGGACAAAGAGGCTGGAAGAACATATGATTTTCGGGATTTTCCGGGGGTGGTTGATGCGGTTGGTTTTATCTGGTAATGTGAGCAATGAAAGAATCCATTTCCAAGCGAGAATTACCACCGTCAGCGACTGAAGCTCTTACAGCCCCGCCTAGTTTTGCTGCCTTTTTCTTCATCTCCTCCCCTTCCTGTGATGTCATCAGACTTCTCACAGCATCCTCTATGGTATCTGATGTCACCAGCTCAGCTAGATGCACGCAATCCTTGATCAATAATCCAATTCTTAGCACTTCTGTCAACAAAGTGGCATTTCTTGGCTGGTCAGAGTGCATCGGCCATGCCGCAACTGGTACACCCATGCTGATACTCTCTATGCATGAATTCCACCCACAGTGACTCATGAACCCACCTGTTGATGGGTGACCGAGAATTTCCAGCTGTGGTGCCCAGTCTCTCACCACTATTCCCCAGTCCTTCACCCTCTCTTCATACCCTTTTGGCAGCTGAGGCCTTCCCTCTTCATCTCCCGTAAAAACGTCGCCTTTATCAGCTTTTCTAAGCACCCATATAAACTTCTGCCCGCTTTGTTCCAACCCTTTCGCCAACTCTGTGATCTGCTCATCAGTCATCGCCGTTGTTGATCCGAAGGACACATATATCACAGAATCCTCCTCTTGTTTATCAAGCCATTCTAGGCATTCATGTCGTTGCTTCTCGCTTGTCCTTCTGATTTCCACCGGATTAAGAGGTCCAATGGCGAAGGTTTTCATGTTTCCATAAATTGGTAGCCTTTCCAGTAGCTCCAAATGTCTAGCTTCTATAACCCTGCACGTATTGAGCAGTCTTCCAGATTGGAAGTCCAGGAACTCCATTTGTTTATATACGAAGTCTGAGATCTCTGGGGTGAAGCAGCCTTCACTGGAGGGAATGTTTGTTGGGATATCAGGATCAAGCTGAAAGGGCTTTTCGGAAAGAATTTCCCAGATGCCCGTAAATGTGTGAAAAACCGAGGTTGGAACAAGCATGTAAGCCTCAGCATTTGGGATGAGTTTTACATCTTGAACAATTGAACCTATTGTGCTATCATGAATTATGACAATTCTCCTGAACTTGGTCGAGAGGTCTTGGAAGACTTGGAAAAGGGGTTTCCGGAGTTGCATAGAAGCATTGAAAAGAGGCTGGAGGTGCGCAGGGAAACGGGTAGGTGCATTTGGGTTTGGAGAGGGTGAGCTGTAAGGAGGGAGCTGTAGGTCGTGGAACTCAATTCTGTTGGAAGTTTCTGGTTCCCAACCATGGAACCGTAGCTTGGCTTGGCGGTTGTGGATGGCAGACCCAGCGTAGTGAACCGGTATGCCATAGGAGGCTACGAGATGATGAGAGAGATGGAGGAATTGGTTGAGATGGCCTTGGGCTAGGAGGGGCACCATGACCACCGCTACTTGAGCAGATTTTTGGCCTTCTTGACCATTTTGGCAGCAATTCTGGCCTTCCATTTTAGATCAGATTTTGGGGTAGGATATTGGGAGGAAGGGATGCAGTTATATATTGCTTGTTAATTGTTATACAAAAGTGGTTTTTTTTTTTTCCCCCATTTCTTTCTTTTATTTTCAAAATGTTGAAAATGCATACGGTTTTAACCCATGAAGCAGCTGTGTTTTTGATAGCTTGTGTGCTATTTCACCCCTTTAAGGCACCTACCTTTTTCAATATGGAAAAGAATAGGAAGAGCCCCTTAAGTGTGGTGCATAATAATGTGGACCGTTAGGGCCTTGTTCTTTTCGTTGGTGAATCCCAATTGATCAGCCTTCCAACCTCAACCTATTTCAACCCACTTTAACCTACTTCACTAACTTCAATACAAAAATACCAACTTCAAACTACTTCAACCAACATTAACTCACTTCCTACTGTTTTAACCAACTTCTACCCATCATACAAAAAAATTTCAACCAACTTCAACCCACTTAAACTTACCAACTTCAACTCATTTTAACCTATTTCAATCCACTGCAATCGACTTCTACCAATCTCAACTCACTTCATCCATTTACCAACCTGTATTTTACAACGAAAAGAACATGCTTACTGGCTAGTTTAATGAGAAAATGATGAGTAAGGGAAGTGCTTTTGTAGTTTCATGTGGAAGACCAGGGAGAGTCGTCAAATTTGTGCAAACACATGAAGAGATTTTTTTTTCTCCAACTGGCCCCTCCTTAGTCCTCCCCCGCCCTTTGAAATGTGGCTGACTGTAAATTTGTCCATGTTTACCAAAAGAATGGGACAGCAACCAAAAAACGCACATAAATACTATGGTGAAGCTTGCTTCATGTTAGTTTTCTGACATGTTATGCTCTGTTGATTGGAATCTAGCTATTGTTGCCCAAACAATGGATATAGCTCTCGCAGCTTGAATGTTTCCTTTCACAATATATGAACACGAGACCATGTTTAAGGAAAGTGAATTTCAAACCAGTTCAACAAACTTGCATTGGTTCTACTTAATCGTATTTTATAGATTGCATATTTTGTTGTGTAATCACTTGAGTATTAGCTCTTGTAAGTTAATGTTTCTGTGAGCTTCTTTAACATTATTTTGTGGAGTTCTTGATTAAAACAGGATGAAGGTTATTTTTGATTCCGATCTAATCCCCATGTAAAGATTTGTGTCAATTGCTGAGGCGTGAAGTAACTTGAGAGGCGGCCAAATAGGTCTTCTCGAGCTCTCTTTGGAAATACAGTTTGTTTTGGGATTTGGATGCTACTGTTGTTTTATTTGTCACTGGTCGTTTGTATATATGCGGACATTGTCCTCATAAGGTGACAATCGTCACTGTTTTGATAATCGTTTTGCCTTTTTTCCATCTCTTTAGTAACTTTAGAAATAGCTCCTAACACTCACTTTTGGGTGTTTATTTTCGATGGTAAAGGTGCTACTTTATATTGTATGTTTTAGGTAATTTTAACTTCATATAAATGTGGGCGATTTTAATTTCATCTATTTGTATAGTTTGAATGGCTAAAGGCAAGTTTGGATGTTTTCAGTTTCAATTATACGGACTAAAGTAACATGCCGCTCTAAATTTCCGTTTTTCCGTTTCCGTGGACTAGTAGATGAAGGGCCAACTAGAGCTGTAAAGCTATGTACGCAATAGGCCTACTGCTGAATAAATAAATAGATATAACGAAAATGTTAGTGGCAACCGTGGCTCCACAGCGCTCCTCAATCTGCCGGGTGTTTTTTTTGGCCCCCTCTTTCGTGTGGAAGGGCGCTAAGTTCCAAACAATTGTGTCTGGTTAGGAATAGTAGTGAACCAAGCTACCCCAACATTATCAGGCGCAATGCCTCAAAAATATTGGTTGGGGCCTGGGGTGTTGGGTTGGGGGGGGGGGGAATTAAAAATCATGTAAGCAATGCTATAGTCCAATCCGAATATTAGCGTGATGTTTGGGGTGGTAAGTTCAGGACACAAGCGGATTGTGTTGAGACAACTGGGAATCAGTTGCATGCTAATGCGGTGCGTGATTTTGTAGCTCTCCTCTTGGAAATGTTGGAATTGCGCTCTTCCGATCATGACCTTGGGGTGTTGAGTGATCGAGCTCTCTAGAGACATGAAGAGGACGATAGAAGGACGAGGTCTCGGGGTTGGTTCATCCTTCTACTCGGCATCTCCTTGCAATGGGAACGTTGAAGTTGAATTTTGATGCTGATATGGCGGGAATTTCGACTTTCGGGCAGCGGTTGGGGCTCTACAATTTGAATTTGGGGACGGTGATATTGTGCTCCTCGGGTGCAAACAAGGTGGTAGCCTTGTGGGTCTCGAGATTGGAGAGGTGGGAGCTTCTTTATTTGGTCTACAATCTGCGAAGCAAGTGAGCTTTGGATAACTTGATCGTTGCTGGCTTCTCATCTAAAAGAGTGGGATATCCTTCATAGTCATGCACGCATAGCCTACATAGGGTACATATGGGGAGATGGGGGTTGGTCATAAATAGGGATATCCTCCATCACATTATGAATGAAGAGTTAGATACCTAGTCAGTTCAAGTCAACCTATCTAGTGAATGGATCAATTTTATGTTAGTTTTAAAAATAATTTGGATCTATTCAAAATTGAAAAATGAGATGCTTTCATGCTAAATGGTCAAATCGTGTTGATTTCGGATCCAAATTAGTTATGTTTGTGTCGGATTTGTACTTCTCTCAATAACTTCAGGTTGAATTTCTATCGAGTCTAATTTTCCCAACTCATATAGAAACTTATTAAAGAGAAAAAAAGAAAGAAAAACAAGTCTTGAATAGTTAACTATATGTCAACCTCATGAAAAGAAGTAAAGGGCAGTATTTTGCTATAATCCACAGTTATCTACAACTAGCAAAGTTGTCTAGGTCAAACCCAAAAAAAAAAGTTCAATATGTGGAAGATCTTACGTCTTTCCCGTCAAGTGAGATAAACAACTTTATGGATGTAATCTACAATTGAACACGTGCACAATCCTTTACAGCATGGGTGGTTGTCCAGACTTCAAATGGAACATACTATGACGAGGAGAATATCAAAAATCAATTTTGGAGACCGTATCAAGCTATTATTTCCTTCAAATTATCATAGTTTACATTTTTTATTTTTTGTTTTCAGTTCCTAGCTCTCAAAGAAAAAAACAAATGGGGAAATGGTAAATGGCTAAATGGGTTAATTTATTTAACCCGTTTAATTTAAATGGATTGTTGAAACAGTCAGGCTCTAAATAGAAGCAATCAAAGAGCATCATCTATTGATATAAGCAATGAAAGAGTCCATTTCTAACCGGGAAGCACCACCATCAGCAACTGCCCCTCTGACAATAGAACCTATTTCTTCAGCCCTTTTCCTCATTTCTTCTCCTTCTGAGGATGCCATCAATCTTTTCACCACATTCTCCACAGTTTCTCCCTTCACCAACTCTTCTCTTTGTGCCCAATTCCTAACTGCAATGCCAATCTTTAGCACTTGGGTTATCAAAACGGCATTTCTAGGCTGATCAGAGTGCATTGGCCAAGCGGCCATTGGCACCCCCATGGTTATGCTTTCGATGCTCGAATTCCATCCACAATGACTCATGAACCCACCTGTTGATGTATGACCCAAAATTTCAAGCTGGGGTGCCCAATCTCTTACCACCATTCCCCTGTTTTTCACCCTCTTTTCATACCCTTTTGGCAGCTCAGGTGATCTGGCTTTGTTCTCTGTAAAGACATCATCTTTGTCAGCATCTCGAAGAACCCAGATGAACTTTTGCCTACTACTTTCTAGCCCAGCTGCCAATTCCTTGATTTGATCGTCGCTCATCGATGTGGTTGTCCCAAAGGAGACATACAGGACAGAGTTTTTCTCTTGTTTGTCTAGCCATTCTAGGCATTTGTGTTTGCTGCATCCATTGTTCTTGCCTGTAAGTTCTATTGGATGCACCGGTCCAATGGCGAATAGCTTCTTGTTTGTGTTAATGGGTAGTTTTTCGAGTAGTTCCATGTACTTACCCTCTAGTAATCTGCATGTATTGAATAGCCTTCCACTCTCAAAGTCTAAGATCTTGTACTCTTTAGCAATGAAGTTGGCAAACTCCGGTGTAAAGCATCCTTGACTAGAAGGGATACATGGGATCATTTTGGGATCCATTTCAAAGGGTTTCTCCTTCATCGAGTCCCAAATGTAGAGGAACACAGTGAAGGCTGACACCGATTGAAGGGCAAAGGATTCCGCATTGGAGATATGCTTGACATCTTGAACAACCGAAGCCATTAGTGTATCATGAATCACAATGACTCTCCTAAACTTCGTCGAAAGGTCTTGTAGGAGTTGGGACATTGGACCGCGGAGATGAGTGCAAGCATGGAAAAGGGGTTGAAGGTGACCAGGAAACTTGATGGGGGCACTAGGGTCCGGCGAAAAGCAGGTGAATGGAGGAAGTTGGAAGTCATGGAAGTGTATTGTACTCAGATTTCGCGAGTTCCAACCTTGGATTCTTAGCTTGGCTTGATGGTTATGGGTGGTTGATCCAGCAAAATGAAGTGAGATTTCATAGGAGGTTAAGAGGCAAGATAGGTGAAGGATTTGATTGAGATGGCCTTGAAGTGGAAAGGGTACCATAAGAATTGCCACTTGAGAATGCTTGAGCCCATTTTGCTCATTATGATCTTGTTGATAGCAACTTTGGCTTGCCATTCTACTTGTAGGTCAAGTGTTTGGGATGGGACGCATGTATCTTTATAGAAGGTAATTTTAACATCAGCGTCACATATTAAAAATTATCCATATGACAAATAGACATTGAAAAAATATGTATATTTAGTAAGTGAGAGTAAACACTCCCAGATATATGACATAGACTACCTAATATGACAAATGGCTAGATTGTTTGTCACACCCTCCCCCCCCCCCCCCCCCAATTTGTTATAGAATAGAATTCAGGCTTCCATTCTTTTCCCATTGTTGAAAAGAGTATCATCTACTTTTGATGGCAAACTCAATTTGTTGATTTAAATTTATAGTCGGTTTTTCAATTTTTCAATAAATTTATAAATGGTAACTGTAGAAATACCATACGTTGTTTGGTGGCATAGCCTATTTGTTTTGTGGTTTTATTATTTATTTTCTTCGCTTAATCAATCTTCATAATGCTAGAAAGTTGGGAAACGTTTTAAACTAGAAGTTATAGACGAATTACGTACAACAGGTTAATGTAGACAGAATTTAAATTTATTATTTATTTATAACGACTTTGAAATACTTTATTAAGTCTACTAATTAATATCTGACCTCCCGCTAATAAGATATTTTATTGTGTATGAAAATATTTTGGGATTATTGTAATGTTTCTACAATTAGCTCAGCTTAGCTCGTGATTAATTGCTCTTTAATTCGCATTTTTGACGGTTCAAGCATTTTGGTATATTATATTGGTTAATCATATTCGTCACTTACATTAGTTTATACTTTATAGTAAGCTTGATCTTATCAAATAACTTTTTTTTGTCCCCTTGGGGGTTCAGATGATCTTATCACAATTGCTATCAGCATAGCTGTAATCATACTATAATACATTAATATATTTGTTTTTTGGAAAAGGTAAATACAACACTAAAGATTAAGTAGCCCTTCTCTCAAGGGATCGATCTGCCCATGTTATCATCAGCTAAGATACGTCGGAATTTATTAGGAAGTGGAGAACATAAGGAACTACAACTATACAAAGGTGCGTAAAAGAAGGCCAGCCTTAGCTAACCAATCAGCTGTCACACTGCCTTCACGATATATGTGTCGTACTCGAAAACAAGTTGCTTGTTGTGGGAGAACTGGAATGTCTTGGCTCAAAGTATGAATAATACATTAATATGTCATATACATAGAGAGAGACAGACTGAGAGACAGATCGACAGACAGAGATCTATTACTTTGCGAGGTGGAGTTTTTTTGTCTTATTGAACCCTTTCTTCATTATGGTTGCTAAATATTTTAAAACTATCAGTTGCTTCAATAATTGACTACTTTAATATTGGTAATGGATCCCATGAAAAAGAAGAGACCGATACACAAATTGATGCCTTAATTAAAGTTAATCTGATCCAGTAGGCATCAGATTCTCTCTCTTTTTAATTATTTTTACGTTAAATGCATTGCATACCAAAAGACACACTGTATTTAATTCAGACAGATCACACAGATGCATGGAGATAATTACACAAATATATACTTACGTATTTTTTAAAAAATGAATGAATTTAATTCCTAAATGTGTATATATCTTCTATCAAAATATTATAGGTAGGTTCACAGAGGTTATAATCATGAATTACACAAATAGTTGATCACAATATTTAAACTTTGTTCGATGTTTAGTCACATTACTGCTTTAAATAAGTTTTCTCGATTAAAAAATTGTCAATTTTTCAGTTTTGAGTTAGAATAAGGGATCGAGAAGCTTCGCGAAAAAGTAAATAAATAAAGGGGCTTGAAGAATACTATCCTTGCGTAATAGATATGCATGCTTATTATTATAGTGTGCCATAAGTTTTTGTATAATAGGACTATTCAATGTAATGCCGGGGCTTGAAGGATTTGAGTAGTAACAAAGAAGCACCCTTTATGTTTAGTGCTGACCTTTGACTGCCGACTTTTTTTCCTGTTTTGGAGTGTAGAGAACACTGAGGGTGTTAAAGGGAGGCTGATAGTAATTCGATTTCTAGTAAGCAGCTGTTTTAATTCGGACGGATTTGTTGTGTGATGAGGTGGTGATTTGCAAAATTAATTGAAGGGAGGGGGTTTACGTGTTGGTGGATGATTTGAGCCTTGCCATCTTCCTCGCTCCTCCCTTGCAAAAAGGGCTACCTCGTGATGTTAGGTCTGAGGAACGCCTCTTTAACACTCAAGTCAGATTCCAAAAAGGGAATGTCCTTATATGGCTCTAGCTAGATCGACATTGACATGCAATGGTACCATCCTAAAACATAGTAGCGCACACGTAAGAAATGCTACTTCTAACCATGATTTATGTCCACACATTTAAACAACCGAAGCACAAATTAAATCCTACCCATAAGATTCAGAACGCTATCAAATTGCAAGTCATGTTGAAGGTATATAATGTACCGAACATCCCCTTGATATTGATGAAGTTGGTCTTCCCTATGTCAAACATCTCAACGAGAATCTCCTTTGCTGTAAATAGGCAGCAATAGCACAACTTTCTCTGTTGTGAACTTTTTTTTTTAAAAGAATGGTAAAAGATAAGCGGAAAAGTTAAGCGCCTCTTCTCACAAGAGTACGTCCAACGACATCATCTGCAATAAGTTGGCGAAAGTGTGATGAGAAACAACAATCTGATGAGAAAACACCGGTAATGGAGTGTCCGAACTTAGCTAACCAGTCTGCTGCCATATTAGCCTCCCGAAACATGTGTTTGAACGTGGCTTGTATGTCCTTGTTTAACCAAAGTTGGACGTCTTTAATGATATTAGAGATTTTTCATGGAACCTGGTCGTCACCTTTTATGGCTTTGATCACCGTCAGATTATCACCTTTAACGACGATATTATTGAACCCTGCTTGGACTGCTAGTTTTACTCCATCTCGTAATGCTACTGCTTCTGCCACTAAAATGGATGTATCTCCATAATTTGCTGCTCCTGCCTTGATTAGTCTTCCTGTCCAATCTTGTAAAATAAAACGACCTGCTGCTGAAGATTGGTTGAGTGACCCATCAAGATTGATTTTGATGGCTCCCGGTTGCGGGGAATGCCACCTCAGAAAATGATTTGAGGTGGGAAGGGGAGAAGAAGATCCCTTGTGAGAGATGTCAACCGATATACAAGTTCGGATTCTCCATTCAACGTAAGTCTTTTTGGCCCGTAAAATACACGCTAAGGGTTGAAAGACCTCGTTTCTAAAAACTAAATTATTCCTATTCTTCCAAATTCTCCAAAGGAGGAACGATAATTTTTGGAGTATGACAGGACTTCCTACACCTTTAACTTTTTTAAGATGATGTATAATGACCTGGTTTGGGTCTGGTGACATACCTAACGGAATCCATCCATGTTCCTCTGTGTAGTCCCAAACTTTTTTTGTCATACAACATTCTTTAAACAAGTGATTTATGGATTCTTTATCATCTAGTCAAAGAGGACACGAAGGATTGGTGTGAAGTCCCCTTGCCAAAAGTAAGTCCCTAACTGGAATAGCCTTGTGGCACATCTGTCAAAGAAAAACTTTAATTTTTTGCATGATATCAATCTTCCATATCCATTTGTAAATCCAATTAGAATTATGAAAGGATTGTGGATCATGTGCCATCCATGTGGTAGACTTTGTAGAAAAATTTTCAGAGCTAGTCAAACCCCAACAAAACGAATCTTCCATATCATGGCTTAGGATAGTAATTCCTTGAATATTTTTTATAATACGGTGGTTATTCAGAGTCTGCTTAAGCTTTTCAATATTTCAGTTACGATTCAGAAGAATGAAGTCACTAACAGTCGCTTCTGGTGAAAGTACATTATTTCTAGGAATATTCAGCGTTTCCACCAGATTAAAGTTTCCTACCCAGTTGTCAAATCAAAATAAAATTCTATCTCCACTTCCTAATTTCCAAGCGATGTCTCGTCTCAGGAGATCTCTACAATTCAGTATATTTTTCTAGACAGGTGAATCGGTACTTTTTCTTTTGTAATCAAACTAGTTTTTATCCTTTAGATATTTAGCTTTAATAGCTTGGGTCTATAAGCTCGATTCATTAGACATAACTTTCCAAGCTAGTTTACATTGAAAGGCTTTATTGACAGCATCTGTTTTGCGGAGTCCCAGTCCCCCTTTGTCATTTGGCATGCACACTTTATCCCACGCGATAAGTGGTAAACCTTTCTCCGTACTAGATTTTTTCCAGAAAAAATCTCGACTAATCTTATCCAAGTGATTAGTGTTAGATTTTGGTAGCTAAAAGCATTGCATTGTGTGTGCTGGTAAAGATTCTATATGAGATTGTATCAAAATTGTTCTTCCTGTTTTTGAAAGGGAGTTAGCATTCCATCCTTTCAATTTATATGTAGCTTTACTAATAATATCCTGAAAAGTAGTCCTTAAAGATTTGCCTTGGAAAACAGGGCACCCAAGGTATTTCTCTAGTGAATCTCTTTGTGGGATGTTCAGAATTCCCATTACAGTTTGTTTCTGCGCAATAGATACATTTTTTGAAAAGGTGACTGCAGATTTATGAAAATTAATTAATTGGCCAGATAGATTGCAAAACTTATCCAAGGTATTTTTAAGAATGCTACAACTGCTAGAATTAGTTCTACAGAATAATAAGCAATTATCAGCAAACATGAGACACGGTACAGTAGCAGTTCTTGGACCTAATTTAATTCCTATGCCCGATTTCTGTTCCCTAGCTTCTTTGTACAATAGATAGTTGAGGCTTTCCATACAAATGATGAAGATATAGGGTGACAAGTGGTCCCCCTGTCTAATTTCCCTTGAAGGATTAAAAAGACCATTTGATTCATCATTAACTATAATCGAGTACGACACTGATGAAATACATTTCATAATCCATTTATTCCATAATGGATGAAATCCTAGTTCTTATAGACACGTTAATATGAAATCTCACTCAAGTCTATCATATGCTTTCTCCATATCAAGTTTAATAGCAACCCAGGAGGTCCTGCTCTTAAAATTCTTGAATTTATGCATTATTTCATGTGTTAATAGAATGTTATCATGGAGGATCTCCCTGGAACAAAAGCACTTTGCACAGGGGATATTAGTTTATCTAATAACGGTCTCATTCTATTTACCAAAATCTTAGCAATGATCTTATAGACCGTTAAGCAAAGGCTAATAGGTTTGAAATGGTTAGTCTGCGAAGGCCTATCAATCTTAGGAATAAGAGTGATAAAAGTATGGTTAATTTCTTTGAGGATTTTCCCATTCTTGAAAAATTCTAGGATGCAATTGACTAAGTCATACTGAATAATTTGCCAATAACGTTTGAAAAAACCAGCACCAAAGCCATCAGGTCTTGGCATTTTATTAGAATCAATACTGAATACAGCGCTTTTAATTTAATCAAAACTTGGTGGTTTGATAAGCTCTGCATTATCATCATCTGATAGTAGTCTAGTAAGTCCTAAATCTGTTAGATTTCTGGACTAATTATGTGGAGATTTAAATCTATGTATATACTCTGGGATAAATCTATTTGCAATCGTTTTATGATCCTCAATCCGAACATTGTGATCACCGTCTAAATGAATTCTTTTAATTCAGGCGTGTCACGGTCAAAATAAATTTCATTCATACTCAGCCAAGCCATGGTGAAAATTTAAGCATCCTTAACATGAACGGTAGCCTCTTCGATCTATTAGCGTACCTGATGCTGATTTTTTGACCTAAATTTAAACCTATTCAACTATCATTCAAAACAATTAGACATTAATTAGGTAAAGTATTTTGTCACAATTGTTTGCATTATCCATTTCATTTAATTTAAGTTTGACACACAATCCAAACTTTGATCACATCCACTAATGAACATCCTAACAATTTTATTCGTACAAGTTCAGCAGAAGTAAAATCCAATTAAAGAAAAACCGGACAAATCAAACTTTAATACGCAATTAATATGGACCATTTTAGAAGCATTGTTTATCCAAAAATATTGACAAGGCTGTCTTTGTCAGATCATTAACCAGCAAAGTTTGAATACCTCATGAATCCTTCTCTTTATTTATTCCATATCCTCTACTTTTGTTCACACATACTATTCTTGCAAAAAATTAACATAATATCCAGAGTTTTTTATTTATAACGTTGTCGTTAGTCTGTGGCTATGAAAGCATCCTCATTGTGGGGGAACCAATTAATATGGCCCTTTTTCACGCATTGCCGTCTTGAATATGAATTTGGTCCTCCACACGTCTTGATAGCCTTTGATTGTGATAAATACTTCGAAAGGAAGGGTGAAATATACATTGGGGTGTCCGGTAGCAATAGTTGTTTGGTCAAAAATAGTTGTTTGGGAAGGTTTTAGCTGTTTTGATCAAGTCAAATAACAAAAAAATGTTTGGTAAATAGTTGTTTTCAATAGTTGTTTGGCTCCAAAAATCTCTTTTAATTTGAAGAAGTTATTAGCATTAGCCTTTTGAAAATTACTTTTTGTGCAAATGACATAGTTGTCCAAAAGTTAGGAAAAATTACATCACATGTCATTAAAAAGTGGTTTATAGACAAGGATATAAATAAAATTTTATCAACATCTTTTTTAGAAACATCTAGTTTTACCAAACACTTTTTCTAGAAACAGCTAATTTAAACAACTAATATAAACAGCTAACAACTAACAGCTAATACAAACAGCTAACAATTAATAGTCGTTTGACAAACAAGGCCATTTTTCTTAAAGTGCCGATGAAGCACAGATGTTGAAGATCGATATAGGCTAATTGCAAACCCGTACTCTCATAATAATTTTCAGAATATTTATTAATTGAGCTAACTGACATCTACATAATACATACTTATTGAAGACCCAATCTTAGTTTCTCGATCTTTCCTCATCTTCCCCTTTTTATACGCTATCCTCTCCTAAGGTAAAGATTTTATATCATCTAATAAGAATATCCTCCAATAAAAATGCTTTATTACATCGTAATGTATAATTAGACGAGATTATAGACTTACAGACATCCTCAAGACTTTCCCCCAAGTTGCTCTAACTTGGCTCAATGTATATATTTTTTTAATCAAACTTGGCTCAACGTTATTAATATCATACCAATTATTATATCAAATTTTTAATTATTATAATAGGATATTATATTTCTGCGCCATTGTGTTATATTTACTAAGCATAGGGGTGAGTAACGGATTGGGTACCCATTGGGTTAAGCAGTTGGCACGTTTAAAATAGGGCTAATAAAAGATCGGGTCCATACTGGATTGGGTCATTAATGGGCCAGCCCATTAAGTCATATTAACGGGTCGAACTGGGCGGGCCCATTAACGGTCCGTTTAGTGACCGATTATTTTTATTAACCTAATTGACACACTAGTTTACATGTTCCAATTAGTTAACCTCATTACCAACACTGTGTACATAACAATAATATTATAGACCGTTGTTTTGCGCAAGTTTGTTCCGTTTTTAAACGGACTCAAAGCGGGCCGCCCATGGGGTGACTTGATTGTGTATTTTCTAACTTTGAATTTAGACTAGTTTAATTTATTTGAAAAATTACAAATATATTAGTTGGAAAATTAACTAACTAAAAATACTCCTTAGGTGGTAATGAACAGGTCATGGGCGGGCCAGGTTCATTTGACCCATAATTCAGCCCAACCTATTAACAACTGTACTGGACCCAATCCAGCCTGTTTAATTGATGGACTGACCCAATCCGATCCATCCCAATCCGTTGGCCACCCCTGCTAAGCAACATGTGGTATCTCCAGTACCGTGGCTAATGCTAGATTTGATTTCTTCCTGGAAGGAAAAAAAAAAAAAAAAAAAAAAAAAAGAGGTGGTGCCGGCGGTCAGACGTTGAGCAAAGTTGGAGAACGACAAGAAAAAGCATGCAAGCTGCAGGTTGCAATTTGCATGAAACTCAATATCATCAAAGGCGTTCACACATGGTTAAATCAAGACAAACCACATCTGCCGAAAAATAAATACAGCAGTATATTGATTGTCAAAATTTGACCATTATATTACAGGCTGCTTACAGATTTGTTTTCATTAGATTGTTGTGTCTCAGTATTTACTCGATCAATCCTTTTTAGTGATATACTGATATTATTGGGCACATTCTTGTGAAAAGAGGTACCTAACTTTCGGTCTACCATTTACCATTGTACAAAAGGTTGCAATTTGCAGCTGTAATGCAATGTCAAATTTGCCTGAGACGTTCATTTACCTTATCCAAACAGAGTTTTTTTTTGGGGGGAGGAAGGAATTATGATACAATAGATTATTATTATATTTAATTTGAATTCTTATATTAAAAACATTGACTAACTGTTTGAAAAAAAGTAGATTATTATGAGACAGTAAACACAGTGTATAATAAGGAACATTTGAACTAATGTATTACACTAAACATTTGTAGATTTTTTGCCGTAACTTTCAAAAAGTTATACCAACTACTCCAATGGACTCATACGAATGTCTATAAAGAGATAATTATTTTATCATCAATCAAACTATAATTTCTATTCAATGTCTTAAACATGATTTTTGCGTGAAAATTGCTAGCAATCTTCTCTAATATCTTCTCTTTTACTTTTCCCAGACACACAATAATCATAAATTCAGGGACTAAGGAGATTATTTGATTATTATCATATGTCTAGCGAAGAGGGGGGGGGGGAGGGCAGAGAAGGTATAAGAGAAGGTTGTTAAGTTTACGAAATCAAAATACAGCCATCAATCTCAACTGGGCAATATGGGAGAGAAAGTTGGGCCCAATTGGATCATTGAATAATCAGTGGCACAGAACTGGGCCACTGGTTGATCTGCATAATAAATGAGACCCTTTCTGCTCAAATCCAAGTCGCAGAGATTGATTGGCCATCCTCTTAACTTATTTATGATTTGTTTCCATCTTTCTATTTTGACGCTCTGGATACCTAAAATATAATCACCACCCCATATCATATCTATGTCAAGATCCATCATTGAATAAATTGTCGGGACTATTAAGAAGGGCGAACGCGTTGGGTGGTATTAGGGTTCACCGTATATGCCCATCGGCACCAGAAATTTTACATTTACTCTTTGCCGATGATACTATAATTTTTTTGTGATGTTCAGGTTGACCAAGCTGTGGCTGTTAAAGATAAATTCCATAAATATGAAGCCGCGTCTGGCCAAAAGATAAATTTCGCAAAAACTGATGTATCCTTCAGCAAAGGTGTCCGGCCTGAACGAAGAAATCAAATTGCCCTTTGTTTGGATATTAGAGAGGTTCTCTCTCATGATAAGTATCTGGGCCTTCCTACGCATATTGGGAGATCTAAGAAGCAACCCTTTCTGTTTGTAGTCGACCGCATTAAAAAACGGATGAATGGATGGATGAAGAAATTGGCTTCCTGAGCTGGTAAGAAAGTGCTTATTAAAGCAGTTGGTCAAGCTGTACCTATCTACGCTATGAGTCTCTTTCGATTCTCGCAAGACTTATGTCATTCCATTCAAGCATCCATCACTCGGTTTTGGTGGGTTCACCAGTAGGAGGGGCGGCAGATTAATTGGGTGGCAGGATCGAAGCTTTGCTTGAGCAAGGACGATGGAGGATTGGGCTTTCGGGATATGGAAGCCTTTAATGTGGCTATGCTTGCAAAGCGGTTTTGGAGGCTTCTAAAGAATGGGTCATCTCTCATAGGGCGCTTGCTAAGAGCCAAATACTTCCTACAAGGCAGCATGTTCGAAGCTAGTCTTGGACCAAGGCTGAGCGACACCTGGAGAAGTATTTTTGGTGTCCGGGACACCATAATGCATGGCTCATGTTGGCTTGTTAGGAATGGAAGGTCGCTGAATGTCTGGGAGAGTCGATGAGTATCGCGTCCAGTCTCGTTTAAAGTCATCTCACCAATGCCGCCGAGTTTGTCGGAGCTTAAGGTTTGTGACCTTACTGACTTCGATAATATGCGCTGGAAAGAGGCCATGATCCAAGAGCTATTTGTACCCTGTGATGCGGAGGTTATCCTGGGCATTCCCCTATGTGCTTCTTGGCCTAACGACAAATTGGTGTGGCATTACAGTGCGGATGGGGCCTTCTCGGTTCGGTCAGCCTATTGTATGATTGTGCACTTTGCCCATCAGTCTGTGGGTAGCTCGTCTCCCTTAGGCAGGGATTTTTAGAGAACCATTTAGGCCCTTGACATCCCACCCCTGTATCAAGATGTTCTGCTGGAGGGTTAGTAGGGGCATCTTATCTTCGAATGGCAACTTGGCAAAACGAGTATCCTCTTTTAATATGGCGTGCGCAATGTGTGGCCACCCTAAAGAGTCAGACACCCATGCTGTCCTAGAGTGTCCACTGGCGATTAGCATTTGGGAGGGCAGTGACTTTGAACCCACCTTTTGGGCTAAACGATTTAGATCTCTGAGGGATTGCCTTGGTTCGACGTGTACATAGATGGAGAGGGCCAAATTTGGAGAGTTCATGGCTGTCCTTTGAGAATGCTGGAACGCCATAAATCGATTTATTTTCAAGAGGCCCGACTGGAACCTGCAAGAGTTCAAGAGCCATTTCTTTCGTCCGGTGTTTTCAGGATACTCAAGTCAAAAGAGGCTATCCCTACGACGCCACTACGTATGGCATGGAAACCGCCCATGCCCGGCACCATAAAATTGAATTTTGATGGGGGGTGTGTTGGTGAAGATGCGTGCGGATGGGAGTTCGTTATCAGAGATGATAATGGAGATATATTATTGGCGGGGTCGAAACAGGGAGCTGGCTTTGGAGGAGCGCTAGTGGAGGAGGCGCGAGCTTCTTTGTTTGGGTTGCGATGCACCCGTGATACTGGTGTTCGTAATATTCTCATGGAAGGGGACTGCTTGATGCTCATTCAGATGCTCCAAATAAACAGGTTCAAGATACCGGTTGGTTTTTTGTTCAGGACATTCTTGCTTTTGCTTTGTCTTTTGATTTCTTTTCACGGTCTTTTGTCAAGAGGGAGGTAATAGAGTTGCTCATGATCTTGGCCACCTCCAACCCTATAGCTATACGGGCAGGTTGTGGGAGGGACATGTCCCGGAAGGTATTGTCTCACGGGCATCAAACGACATGTACGAGTTCATTAATACAAATATAATATACCCCCTTTGTTGATTAAAAAAAAAAAAAAGTGGGTTTTATTTCCCTTTTTTTAAACGACACCCGTGACCCACCCCTATCAAGTGTCTCTTCCTCTACCCACACGCACAGTTAGGAGTAGACAACTGATCAGGTCAAATTAGATTGGAATCAGCGTATAAATATAATAGGTTGAGCTATACTTTTTGCATAAATAAATGGGTCAGATTAGACAATCCCAAGGTCAACTGACTTTAGATCCACTGCTAAAATAGAATAAATTTGCACAGGACATATCAACGTAATAACCATTTTTTACATACTCCCTTTATCCTCATAAAGTCATCAAAAATCAGAATTAGGCCAAAAAATAGGACAGTATCATTTATTCTTCAATTATTTGTTAATCGATTTCAAAAATGGCAAATTCTTATAATATTACATGATGTCTTAGCCAATTAGATTTTTAGTTAGTTAAGACTAATAGCAATTAAGAATATAAGCCCTAGGCATTAATTACAGTAATTATATACTTTGACAAGTATTTTGCGATACTTCCAAAGTGAAAATTTTGATAGTTTTACTAGAATGGAGTACAATAAATTTAACCATATATATAAAATAGTGACATCGAGTCATTCAATATTGCTGATAATGAACTGAGCCGACTCAACCTGTTACTATTCTCTAATCAGGCTAGCCCTTTGTTGACAGCAACAACAACTACCATCATTTTAAACAGGTCAACATACTCAACCCGATGAAAACCCGACCCATTAATGTGCTCTCCTATTAGGCAATTAAGAGCGCTATTATAAAGCAGCCAACCATCTAGATCAAGCCTAAATTCATAACGAGATGGAAAGCGCAAATTAAGTTCAAAGAATAAAACTACTACCCCCTTCAATCCAATTGTGAAGACACGCTCGAAAGTCTATACTTTCAGGAGACATGTAAGCACAGCACAAGATTTCTTGGAGTATAGTCACCCTGCACTAACATTAGCCCAACATAGTCTTGGCATAGTCTAGTTCATCTGACTGAAATCGTCAAATCAAGAATACCTCGTCTGCTCCAAGATGACGGAGAAACAACCACACAATGAAAATGAAGTTTTTCTGACAACTATCATTCATCATTCACTATAAAAGCGTTCCGATAAAATTAATGTCTGATGTCATACTCCAATTTCCTTTTCTTTTCAAACACAATGTTATTTCCCCTCCTTCTAGGCAACACCACAAAACTGAACCCATTCCCAGATTCTTTACCGGCTAGCTTCTCAGGTCGATCCGAAGTTCTTCCATGCTTAGCTGACTGCTTCATTGATACCATGGCAAATTTCATTGTCATCATAGCTATAGAATAGGCATCTGGGTTTTGGGAAATTGTCTCGAAAGAAATGTGCATCATTAGAATGTTTATAACTATTGATGGAAGTTGCATCGCAGGCCTCTAATGGCATCACCACTGTAATGGCAGGAAATTGAAGAGCTCCAGAAAAACAGAGGCCATTTCAAAGTTCAACACTTTCTTGACATCAGCTTGCCGTATGCCTTGCTCACTGCAGTCCACTATGGGCTGCAAAGATTCTTCAAGTCATCCTCCTTGGCATACCAGACTGGAATTATCTTAGAAATATGGGGATAAAGGTCTTTGTAAGCGTTTCTGATGGTTCCTTCAGCAACACCAGTGGCAAGCGAAATATCTGCACCAGAGACATTTTCGTAGTGTTCTCAGCGCAATGGAAGGTTACACTGTACATTTCAGATGTTGTAACTTGATTTACAAGATCTAGGCCCTGTTCTTTTAGCCCACTTCAACCCACTTCCATTATTTTAACCAAGTTTAATTTATCAGATAAAAAAATTCAACCCACTTCAACCTAATTCAACTCACTTCAACCCACCTCAATGTACTTCACCCTTTTATCCACCCCAATTTACCTACGAAAAGAACAGGCCCCCAGAAGTTCCAAAGGCAGACATGACCAACGATTTAGTGCAGCTGATAAATCAATTTGCCTTTAACATATACTGTTACTCCAGTGTATGAAGTTTGCATAGTCTCTGTTGGTTGGTCCACGAGTTTACTTAGTATACCAAGATTGACTACGGTCAGATACCGTCAAATCTTTCAAAGTGACCTGATTTTCCACAAGGTAATATTAGAACATATGAAGTGCTCAGTAATACTACATTGCTATCAATTAGTATAAGGAATTTCTGCACAAAATGCTAAAACTGAGAAGACGACCAACAAATATCGGAGGACCTGTGGCAATAAGAACTGATTTTCCTTTTTTTGGAGGGGGGTGTTTGCTCCTGAAAGATGAGGTTTGAACCACTTCCTAATAAATATGAACCCAGAACAGATGGTAGACCTATAGCCATATTTTCAGCTGAGCGATGAACTAAATCAAACTGATGTCTTCAACTGTCACTACGTAGTGCTGGTCTCATTCTGGCACAGTCCCAGACAGTTGACTTATTTCCAATGTAAGTCTACAACGAGCTGCCTATGCCTAACTGAAAGGATAAGGCTCTGCACTTCTGCAGTGTGCACAGATCAAACCCCCCCCCCAAAAAAAAAGAAAAAAGAAAGACACTGCTGTAACAAAAAAGTTTGTCAGCCATCGGCCATCCGCCATCAATTAGAAAGAGTGCATACTACTTAAAAAAGAAGTAATAGACAAAGCAAAGAATAATAGATCAACCTATTTAAATACTACGTAAGACTAGCAGTGTATCCTCTAGAAGCATTTGAAAACCAATAAATACATCACTAAGACATACCTCGGAGGGGCTTCTTTTCCTCTGAGAGCTGAGTTATAATATAAATAACTGCAGCAGCAATTGATATGGGACTTCTCCTGCAAGGGTAACAAGCAATAGATATGTTAGTGCTAGCTTTTAAGAGGGACGCAATGGAACGGAGCATATGAGAAGTGACATGAAATGCAAATAAATATGATGTGTAGTCACAGATGGCATCCTCCCTCCAGTCAAACGAAAACTGACTCTTCTCACTTTTTATGCCTCAACCCGGTCTGAGATATTTTTAGATATTTGTGGCATAACATTTTTGTTTTAGTATACACAATTACCCTGGAACAAATCAGATTTCTTGTTAAAAACTGCCATCGAATTTCTTAAAATATTCAAATATGCCACTTGAGCTTTTTTAAGTCAAAAATGCCAATGAACTTCCCTAAAAAAGATAAAAGAATACTACTTAACTTTTCAAAATGACTCAAAAATGTCCCTATCATAATGGCATTTTTAAACATTTTGGAAAGTTTAATGATATTTTTAACTAAAAAAAAGTTGAGTGGCATTCATGAATATTTTGAAAAGTTTAGTGGCATGTTTTAGCAAAAACTCAACAAATCACCGTAGGAGGCTGAGTGCGATGCTTTTTTGCTTTTTTCAAAACATAAACTGCACACATTCTGAAATGGCGTTCATAGCGTAGACAAAGAACTACTACTTTGCCAGCCATCATTTTGACATTAAGCATTCCTCTGAACAAAGTCAACAGCTTCAAATGATGCACAACAAGCACTACCTTATATCAATTTCTTCTGATTTCTGCACAGCTTCTTGAGCAGCCTTCACAGCTTGGTTGTTCATACCAAGATTTGAGCAAAACCGTCTCTGTTACCAAATTTCATAGGTGTGTAAGTGGACTATGAACACAAATAAAGCCAACGATAACATCTTGAAGACCTCCAGTAAATTTCACATGTTAACTGATATGGGCACGATACCAGAAAGTCTGCAGCATGTATGGTTCCCATGTCGACAGATTTTCCCATCTCAATCTCCAACTGTTTCACGATGTATTCTTTTGCTCTACCAATCTCCTTTTTGGTTGCTCCATTGGCAACCGAACATATTTCTGTATAAAACACACATGTTCAATGAATCTCAGACACAAACAAAGAGGGTAACATTCATATTTATAAGAAACTAAGGCTGTACCCTTTACAGTTCGAGGCTTGTCTTCTTGACGACAAGCTATGTATAGGCAAGCAGCCAAAATCGCATCCTGGTTTCTTCCTCTACTAGATTTTTGATCTTCCACCTTCTTGTAAATCTCACTAGCTCGGTCCTGTAGAAGATAAATGGCATCATCACAACCAAAGAACAAAGCACCTCATCAAAATCAAATGCAGAAGCAAACAAAAAAGTGTAAAGGCACACCTAACTATAGGAAGTGCAATAAAAGTAATAATCATCAGTAAAAAGATGCAATTCTACAAAACAACTGTGTGCCAATCTGACATCCACACCAAAACTAACGCTTTCGTATTACATTGAAAATCCACACTACATAGAAAGTTCATGCCCATCAAGCAAACAAAGAGACAGACTGACAGAGTGTAGTGAAATATATAAGAAAGAAAAAGAACCAGATATGTTGAGGTAGCTACCATGTGCTTACAAGCAGTCAAGCATATTAACATTTATGGAAAATTAGACCCCAAGCAAAAGGAAGCCAGCTTCATACCTTTATAGTTGAAACAAGGCCCAACCTGTGACAAGAAAAAGAGGTTCATCAGCTTTAATGCATAATTTCAGCCCTCATAACTAAAAGCTAACAACCCCCCACCCCCCCAAAAGAGAGAGAGAGAGAGAATCACAAAGAAGAAAAAGAGCAAATAAACGGGAAATGAAGGTTCAACCAACAAGTTTGGAAGTGGCTTCATTATTCCTTGGCTAACCAACAAATGCCGTTATACAGTTTCACTTCACATGGCACATTGACTTAGAGAAGAATGGTAGACACAGTACAATGCTTTAAAGGTTCGGTAAGAAAAAGAGCAAATAAACGGGAAACGAAGGTTCAATGAACAAGTTTGGAAGTTGCTTCATTATTCCTTGTCTAACCAACAAATGCCGTTATACAGTTTCACTTCACATGGCACATTGACTTAGAGAAGAATGGAAGACACAGTACAATGCTTTAAAGGTTCGGTATATTTTGTCATATCTTAGACCCATTGATTCGAGTCAAATTGAAAAACCAGAGATCCAGATGAAAATCAAAATTAATCACAGAGAGGATTGCAAACAGTAACCACGTCACAAATTCACAGAATGATAAGCAAAGTGAGAAACATCAAACATGGGAGCAAGTTAAATGCAGGAAAAATAAGAAAGAGAATGAGCAGATGCAGAGATGGAGGAAGAAAAATGAAATGAAGGAGCAGCGCAACTAGTTCAGAATCACACCAGTGATGATACATCAGTAAGATTGTCTAGTGCCACGAATAAACATCTGAGAAGCTCTTTGGAACTTTGAGACCATTCACCACAGCAGGGAGATAATTCAACTTAGGCAAGCTGGAAGGCTTGATAGACCTCAAATCTAGGGGAGGGATTTAGAGCTGACAGAAGCTGAATTTGCAGTGATCTATCACTTCAATGGGTAGACACCCAATTTGCGTGATATGATGGAATATCTCTGTATTCTGATATTAAACGACTCGATTAGCTAGCCTGACTTCTTCCACTTAGCTGAGAGATTCAGAACACCGAAAACAAAAAAAAAGGGGGTCTTCGAAGTTTATTCTTAGAATGGACACCCTGGTGTGTGAATTACAATAGTAAGCATTCTAATTATTTTCATTTCCGTACTTTTCTTAGTATGTTGAAATCACTCATCATCAAAGCTACTGCTGCTCAGAATTTCATAACATAAACTAAGCTGCTGTCTTTCTCTGTAGAATTCAAGCCCAATTAAGACCATACCCCTTTATTTCTTTGTTTCCTCTTCTTATTTGACCTCATACACTATTTCACTTCTCTCTTGACTTTGCACTACATCAAACATAATTTCAACTTGAATAATTGACACCAAATCTGACTCCATGCCATATTATGGTCTCATCCCACAAATTCCACTACAAACACAAACCTCATATCCCCAACTCATCCTGCATACTAGTACACCCACAAACGAGATAAAACATTTGTCGCCATTTCCAATACGAGCATGAGATATCCACTGAAATATCACCCAAGAAAACACAATTCCGATAAGCATCTGAATACTCGGAGTCCTAATAAGCCCATAATCCAACTATCTAAATAAAGGGACCAGAACAAAACCCATACACTGGCAATAAACATTTTGGAGATTCAGCTCAACCAATCAGATTTGCCTCATTGGAATACAAGCACAATGCATGATAAAATTGCAAGATCACCATCTTCATTTCTTACAGTGTCACCTCTGCTGCACTCCAACCACTTGTCCTCACTTTCGCAAATGACACAAATAACAAATAGCACAAACCAGAGTTCGCTTCGACCTCTAAAGAGTAAACATCTAAGAATCGGTCTCTCTACTTGCACGTGTTTTTGCAGAGGTAAGGTCGCATACAACTGGATCTTCCCAAACCCCGAAAAAACGGTCCCTATACTAGGAGTAGTTGTTGTTGTAGACTGTAGAGAACAGCTAAGTAGCATTGGCATGCTGTGACACAGTACCTACATATTTTGCAACTTAATGTCAAACAAACTAACCCAAATTCTTCCACTCAGCTGACAGATCAGAACATTGAAAGAATATTCTAAGTTTACTCTAAGTATTAAGAAATCTATTACTTTTCCTAGATTGTTGAAAACATTGTGCTGACAGCTGCTACCTTTTAGAATTTTCTCACGCAAACTTAACAGATGTCCTCCCTTTAAATTAAAGGCTTGAATCCGCCCAACCCTCTTTGTTTCTATGTTTTCCCTCTACCATACACCATTTTCCTTCTCTTTTCCCCTTGTTCCATGACATTTTTCTTAGTTCAAGAATAGAAACTAGTGCACAACATTCCCCGCATGTCCTCATTTCAGACAACAATTTCCGCTCCACACTGAAACCCTACATCCCGAATAAGAAAAGCGTCATCCGATAAACTAGCAAACTCACCAAGCATCATCCGACATACCATTTTTTCAGCCTTTTCCATAGCAAACATGAAACATCTATTGAAATACCGCACAAGCAAAACACAATTCCAATATGCATTTAGGGAATTATAATGATACCAAGCTTATAATCTAATTATCCAAATAAAGGGAACACAACCAGAAGTCATGCCCTAGAAACAGAAGCATTCTGGACATTAAGGTCAACCTCAGATTTGACTCGAGAGAATATAAGCTAATTAGACAACAAAGCTGCAAGGCAACAATTTAATTCCACAATTCCAAACCTTAGCTGTTATCTCTGCTACATCTCCATCCACCTGTCCTCTCTCACTCCCAGATGACACAAACAGCAAACAGCAGAAATCATTTGCCAGTCACCACAGATTTGAATCGAGAGAATATAAGCTAATTAGATAAACAAAGCTGCAAGGCAACAATTTAATTCCATAATTAGAACCCTTAGCTGTTATCTCTGCTACATCTCCACCCACCTGTCCTCTCTCACTCCCAGATGACACAAACAGCAAACAGCAGAAATCATTTGCCAGTCACCACATTAACGCAGTCACCCAAAATCCATGATCTTTAACTTCAACATTCACTTTCACCCAAGTAGTTCTAAGCATAACAAATTTTCACATCCCAACATGATTTGATGCACTGATGTTACACTACTGAGAGTTATAATTCACCATCGTGAATATGTAAACAATCATGCTACGCCACAGATTCGGCATATGCCTATATGGCAGTCATCCACCCTTGCTCAGACCCTATACATACATATATAAGCTCCTTCACTTTGCTCATTTGGTTCAAGCACAAGTAATCGCACACCAAATCCCCACATTCCCTAAATTCTACAGCATATTTCAGATGACCAATCCAATCAATCAATAATTTCCTCCCAATACTTCAAAACTGACCAAATCACACCCGTAACAGCTCAAATCAGGTACGAAGCAAAGGCACTACACCAAATAATAAAAGATGTAAACTTTAATCAAAGCAGTTATCAAAAGCGGACCTATCAGCCATGGTGGCAATGGTCTTGAAAGCTTGGATAAGACCACGATCAGGGTTAGCCCCGCGGTTCTGCCATCGACCAAGGGATGAGGAGAGATAATCACCGGTGGTACCATTGGGCTTGGAGATGACCGTTGAAAGGCCGCCATCGGTGAGGAGTGGGTTAGTCGGTCCACCAACACGGACCGGATCGTTGTCATTCGACTCGTTGGCGAACGTTCTCCACTCGGAAGTCTCATCGATCGAGTGCGATTCCAACACTAGCCCACACTCGGAGCACACCGTGTCCCCCGCCGAGTGGTCAAACACGACCTCCGTGCTCTTCTTGCAGTCACTGCAGAATGCATCCCCCATTAATCCTCGAAATCGTTGATCGAAGTTCAAATGGACGAAATTCAAGTACTTCTCTTCCAAGTTGCTGTGAATTGGTGTACACTGGTCAGTAGGTAGCTCTAAACCCTAGAGATTCCGAATCGAACAGTAAAGCCGAGATCTGTTTGGGTGAACTTCGGAGCTGAGATCAATCTGGATGAAATTCGAGTGTAATCTCTTGTAAATTGCTCCAAACCGGAGTATATTATTCAGTAAGGAGTTCTAAACCCTAGAAATTAGGGATTCAGGAGCGAATTCGAGATCTGTTTGGATGAATTTGGAGGTTCTCGCTTGCGATTTTGCTCCCCGGATATGATAACGTTTTTTTTATGGATAATGGGGCAGTTGAGGGAGACGAAAATGAAGGCGGGTGGGAAGAGAGAGAAACTGCAGAGGGGAGGCGGTTGTATTTATAGAGGGCAGAAGGCCCAATTGGGGGGGGGGGGGGGGGGGGGGGGGGGCTCGGGAGGGGGGGTTGGATCACGGGTGTGTGTTTCACGTTTGCATAGTAGGCACGTCATGCGAAATTGATTGTGTTAATAACTAATAACTGTAAGGCCGTAAAGCATTGGCAACCCCAAAAAAAAAAATTTCATTTGTTTTTTTTTTTTGGTCACCGATTTGATTTTTTTGTTATATATAATCTTCATTTGATTGAAGAGGGCGACAATATAATCATTATAAAAAATAATTGAGAGATATATAAACCTTATATGAATTGCATCGATTTTGATTTAAAGTCAATACGATTTGGTTGGTTAGTGTGAAAATATGAAATTTATCAATGTTGAATAATTCTGTACTATTTTCAATATTAATACAAAATTAACTTGTTTATTAAATGGGTCGATCTGAACTATCGGTTTAGCAGCTCTACATAAAAATTAATCAAGTACGAACTGGAAAAGTCTTTTTTTAGTATGTACGTTCTGAAACATTAATGTTTTACAATAATTTAAAAATGTATAATGATATATTATCACATCCTAATTGTTCCTTGACTCATAAATAAAAATTATATAGATACATAAAATCATTTGCCATATGAAATTATCATTTTTAAAAATTTATGTGGAATGGAAGGGAGATAAACATATAACTAAAATTTGTAATATTTTTGTCATGTAAAAGATAAGGGAATGTGCCCATTAGGCACGGTCATGAATGGGGATGAGGTTGAGAATTTCATTTCTGATTGACATAAAGACAGGAGCTAGGACGAGGGCTGCAAGTGATTAACGGTTTCTGATTTAAATTTCAACTCAAGCAAATTTAACAATATTTTATCTTTACCAAATTAGAATGAGTGGGAGCTTACCTGTCTCCAGTGGTTTCTAGGCATGGTCGGTGAGACTGCGGAGTAAACTTTATTTCTTATAAATTGGTGGCCTTCTAACCCAGTTTGTCAAGTTGTGTGTATGTAATTGCATTTTGTTAATTAGGTGGGATTACGGACAGGGATATCTGTAGGGTTAAGATTGCATACATCTAAATCACTTCAGACCTCGTTAAAGCGGGACTCGTATTGAGAGGTGTTGTTGTACAATCTACATTTTGGTGTAATATTTATCAGCTGAATAGTTGAAAAATTTGCTATCAAATTTCCCCTTTTTTAAAACCTTGATTATAGTAAATGGAAGTAAAATTTTTCATTAAGACTTTCATCAACTTCCTTTCTAATACAATAATAGGCAGTTATTGATTTTTTAAATATGTTGTACAATACGATGAGCCTATATGCTAACGACTAATTTGCTACATGTGATTCCCTAATTTTCTATCTGAACGGAACTCTTGGCTGTAGATTAAGATTTGAATTTGTATTATGAACCTTGGTATCCACTGAGGGAAGGATTATACAAGGTGTAATACTTTTTATTTATGTTTCTTCCTTTTAGAAAAATATAAGTGAGTTATAAAGGTTTTTTGGGTTTATAAATATCGCTAATACATTGTCACAAAGCTTAGCTTTGGTTTTTTTTTTTTTTTTTTTGATTGATAACACATAACTGCTTGAAATTATTCAAACTTCATCTATAAAGTAGGATAATGAGTACCATCAAATGAGTTATTTCAACTAATGAAAGTCTCTATTAACTATTGATATTGTAGCTCGGGGGAAAAAAAAAAAAAAAAAAAAAAAAAAAAAAGAAGAAGGCAAATGAGTGGGCGTGGTTGACTTGGACTATTCTTTGTATGGGCAAGCCCACGACCCTCAACCAGTCACGTCAAGTTGTTCTTTGTCCCAACCAACGGTTCAACCAATCATTTTCCATTTCTCCAATTTTCCGCCTTTTCAATACCTAAATCTTAGGGTAGCAAAAATTTGACTTTGCGTTAAATTTAGGTCGGATAAATTTAATGTCGGATAATTTTTTTTAATTGTACCCAATTTTTTTTGAGTTGGATATATTGGATAAGTCTGAAATTGGGCTAACATCAGATTTGATAATAGAAATAAGAAAAATCTTATGTTCGAGCTTAACATTCGAACGAAAATTTTATGATCATACTGAATCTCTTTCAATTAGTACAAATTTGAATAATTGAATTGGTCAAAAATTTTCCACCCCTAATAAATATAGTTACCTAATCGAAATGGGCTAGACTATAGTACACAGTAGCTTTAAATCCAAGTCCAAAGCTCCGAAAATAATGGAATTAATTTCCATTTGGGTCACCCATGACCATGTCAAGAGAGATTTGGGAATGGGCCCAGCCCAACCTCTAGAGTGATAAATTTTGCCAAGGGCATTTGTGGAGTTTTAACGGTCAAATCTATTAATGGTATCACAACTAACATGTTCAGCCCCCTTGTTAATTCCTCTCACGTGTTCCTCCAATTTTTCCACTGCATGTGCATTTTTGTAACAGTAGGAAAAGTCTGGCTCGATATGAAAAAACAACTCAAATCTTTAAAATTATTGAGAGAAACATGAACTCAATGTAAAATCTCAAATTTATTTTGATCTGAAGTATAGTTAATCGACATATTAGTACGAAAACGTATTATCCGCTATTTTGAATTAATCTGAATCATTTCAGGGATTAATACGAAGTTGATCCGATTATAAATGAGAGTACTGAAACGATCCGTTTTTCAACTCTTATCCGCATGGGAAAAAAAAGGTTTTACTTTTGGAGAAAAACATTATATGAGCACCTTTGTATAATCTTTTATCAAATAAATCTAAAGTTAACAAGGTCAAGGAGCTTCACATACTTCGTAATCTCGTAATTCTGATCAATGATGCAACAAGATAAGTATCACCTTAATCATTCTTATACTAGCGACTGTTTTTTTTTTTTTTACAAAAAAAAAACAGAAAAGAAAAGAAAACATGCTTGTTATCCATTATTTTCCATTTTTCAATGAAACACTGGATGGGAGGGTGATACCAAAGTTCGCTAAATTTAAGTATCCGAGCTCGATTATCCAGCAAAAAGGGGACATCGACGAGGACATTAGCCAGCAGATAAGAGTGGGTTGGCAAAAGTGGAAGTCAGCGTCAGGGGTACTGTGTGACAAGAGAGTGCCCCTAGGATTGAAAGGCAAAGTTTATCGGATGGTAGTTAGACCGGCTGTTCTCTATGGATCGGAGTGTTGGCCTATAAAGAAGACGCAGGCCCAAAGGTTGATGGTAACTGAGATGAGAATGATCAGGTGGATGTGTGGTTTTACGAGATTGGATAGAATTAGGAATGGAGTAATCAGGAGCTTAGCTGAAGTGGCCCCCATGGAGGAGAAGATGAGGGAATCGAGACTCAGATGGTTCGGCCATGTAAAGAGGAGAAGTGTGGCCGCCCCAGTGTGAAGGTGCGAGATGATCGTCCCCCACGGTGGAAAGAGAGGGATGGGTAGATTGAAGAAGAGCCTAGAGGAAGTGGTTAGAGAGGATCTGAGAGTTGCCGGTCTGACGGAGGACATGGCTCAGGATAGGAGGTTGTGGCGGGATAGGATTAAGGTCTCTGATTGTAGGGGACCGGCCGCGTAGGTGGTAGTAGCTTCGGTGGGGTGGGGCGGGTAGGGTTTTGGTGTGCTTGTCTGCAGGTCGTGCTTTTCCGGGATGTGACGGCATCTAGCGCCCCTGGTTGGATGAGGTATGTCTCTACTCCTTGTTTATTTTTGCTCTCCGGCCCATTTTCTCCTCCTTGGTTTTTGGTTTGCAATCGTTTTCTCTGTAAACTTTAAAAAAAAAAAAAATGTTTTGTGGGTCTTAAGGAATCTACCTCTCTATGGGTAGGAATACCGGTAGAGGTAAGATTGCCTATACCTGGATCTCCCCAGACCCCGCGAAAGCGAGACCCACACTGGGAGTGTTGTTGTTGTATTTACAGATGACTTCTTGTTTATTATATAAAAAGAAGATGACTTTTTGTGTTTAATTTTAACCATAATGGTATGTTCATTCTAAATCTGTTAATCTTATTAAAGCATGTTATAAGCACAATCGTTGTAAATACAAGAATAAAAATTACCTTAATTATATTACTAATGCAATATAAATATATAACATAAAATGAAAATCTGTGGTACAAATAAGGAAATCTATATAAAAATAAAGATAAATCAACTGAAAATCTGAAATAAATCTATATATTTTTAATATATTATTTTATCGATGTAAATATGATTTTATTTATGCAATCTTTTTTTGTTTTTTTTGACTTATTGGTTTCGTAACTAGATCTATAGATTCCCAATCACAAGTCCACTTTCTTTTTCTTATGCTTCTTCTTAATTTTGCAAAGTCATGTGAACTTTGGAATTGATTGGCTGATTTTTATTGATGTCAAGAAATTGCAGCAATAGAATTCTGGAAATTGCACTGGTCAGTTTCCATAGGCTGTAACTCACGTGACAACGTCTAAAACCAGACAAAGAAGGGAGACTAATTAATTAATTACTGACCAAGCATAACGCAACCCAGTTAAAACCAAACCGTTAGTATTAATAATGTGCTTCAGGAATCAGCATTCAGAATCAGATCGCATTAATTCATTCTAAAGGATATCATCCACTCTGAAACTGCTATTTTCATTTGATTTATACTCTGTAATGTAGACACTTCAATGTAACTGGTTTCAGAATTTATGAAATTCAAGCTTCTGTTATTAAATGCATATTACATATGTTACCGTTTAGGGCTCAAATTACAGCAAGATTACTCTTGTTATTTGTATTTTTACAATGCTTAGCAACATGTTCAACTCTCATCATAGTGATTACTATGTAGGTAGGATTAATGTAACAGTGGGACAGATGGGAAACCAAGCTAATGTCTAAAAGTTTAGTCTAACAGTTATTACACGTAGCAAGTGATTTACAAGGTCAAAATCTAAATCCATATTCCAAATGTCTTATTGTTCACTAGGCGGGTTGTGGGGGATTATGTTGGGCGTTAGAGGTTGTATTGTAAAACCACCGAGAGATTGATTCTGTTAGACTTTAAATTTAAAAACCATTAATGATTACCTATTACTCTGTATGTGTGTGTGTGATGGAAGCATAGCAAGTTTATGAAATGATTTTACAATATAGGGCAACGGCCTCTAACACCCCACACTACAATCCAAGCTATTGGATACCTTTTTCGGTATGCAGATTATGGACATGTAGCATTTGATTTAGGGAATGAATTGAAAAATTCATTTTAAGACACTTGCAAATATGACATTATGGAGTAGTGTCCCAACACCTGTTGATAGAAAAAACTAACTGTCTCTAAATCCTCACATATAACATGTTAGGTTATTTTTCAAGACTTACTGCAAGAAAAGGGGAAGACTAATTTAATTTTGCAATGAAAATGGTAGATGCACCTTTCTACGGGCAGGAATGTCGGTAGAGGTAAGATTGTCTACATTGAAAAAGCGAGACCCACATTAAAAGTTGTTGTTGTTGCTGTTCTTGTTGTTAATGAAAATGACAGCTGCAAGGCCATATGGGAATGTGCAGGAAAGTAGAAACAAAGTGCTCAACTTGTTATGTATATGTTCCTATCTGACAATTACATCTTATATACTTTTGGTTCTATAAAGACTATAATTGCATTATATAACATATATAGTATGCATATATTGGTAAAGCCCATCCCTAAAATATTTCGTGCCTATAATTCCATACTAGTTCACTACATATCACGTGGCTTGCATGTGGTCAGATTCTTATCCATTTTAACACAACCCCACCCCTCCAAAAAAAAAAAAAAATTCCAATTCCCACTTTTTGTATAGTTGCATATATTGTGTATATATTTTTATGTTTCTCGAAAAATCTAATTGTCTAATTTATTTGATTCGAGAAAAAAGTTGTCTAATGTAATTACTACATAACTTTTTTGATACGAAATAAAATATATGTTACATAAAAGAAAAAAGAAACAAGTCTTTGTTTATCTTTCTAATTTAAATTTTTTGAAACTTTTTTTAATCTATCGTGTGGTCTATAGTTCATTTAGAATGTGTGCTCGATCAATAAACTTATTGTATTGAAAATTTTTTAAATATTGTTGATATTGTTTTATATATTTGTCTAATTTGAAGTTGATGCCCTAAGTAAGGCTTTGTTTTTCCCCCCTTTTTTTGTAGCAGCTTGAGTTTATCTATTTATTTTTCTTTTAAAAATGAGTATAAGAAGGGGTAAAGGCTGATACAGATAAAATTTGAATTCAAGTTTTTAGAGTTCAGGATCTCAATGCAAGATACCTATCGAGCTAGATGCCATACACAACGATTTGAAAAATTATAATATCTGATGTAACACATTTCAAATAGTTTGGCGAACTGCTTAAAAAGGTAAAAAAAGGCTACCATTAATAGAATTTAAATATCTTTTTCTAAAATTTCATAGCTAAAATCAAGTGGCACATATGCTCCACTTGTTAGTGAATAAACTGAGTTCAGTTGCGCATTGCTAATGTCACATTACTCGTAAAGAGGAATACATGATCCTGAACCCCCCCCCCCCAAAAAAAAACTGCAATAACAAATCAGTTCACTAATCAATGAAGCCTGGTGAATTCTATGCTCTTCATTAAACGTTTTCCGCTAATTAATAAATACATGTTGACATGGAGATTCGAGAATAAGGCAACCATTGCCAATTTGCCACAAACGATGCTTTAATTACTGTGTAAATTAGCCTTCAATTAAAAATATATCATATTTCTGTGAGTATATACTTCCACAAGTCACGTCACACGTCACAATTACATTTTTAAAATTGTTTATATAATAGATATACGTTAAAAAAATATATATACATGATAAGTAGGAATATACATTCTCATGTAAATGATGCGCATTGCTTTGATAAGTACTTCCAACAATTGAGATGCCTACCTAAAAAGATGCAATAGGATATTCCATGAACACTCCCTCCCAAAAAAAGGTATGAACGTATGAGCATCATATGTTTTTATCTTTTTCATCATAATTGTTTTTTTGAGTTTTTAAAAGTCAGTTATAATTTTTTTTCAAAAAAATAGTTTAACTATTTTTATTTCTTTCTTTATTTATTGGGTTTTTGAAAAGAATTTGTATTTTTTTAAAAAAATTGTTGTATTAGTTGTATTACCAAATTATTATGTGCACATTATTTTTTCTAAAATTAATAAATCCAAATAACTAACCAAAACAAAACTAATAAACCAATTAATTATGATAAGGTGTAGGGTCCATTGGTATTATTTTATTTGGTGAGCCAAAGTGGTGAGCCTTGCATTGGAGAGAGTGAGGATTGTAAGATAAAAAGTTGAAGAGAAGGTTGATGTAGCAATAGTAAGCCCCCACCCGTGAGCCAAAAAATTGGCTCACGGCTAGGAATGCTCTTAAACGTTTTCCGCTAATTAATAAATACATGTTGACATGGAGATTCCAAAATAAGGCAACCATTGCCAATTTGCCATAAACGATGCTTTAATTACTGTGTAAATTACCTTCAATTAAAAATATATCATATTTGTGTGAGTATATACTTCCACAAGTCACGTCACAATTACATTTTTAAAATTATTTATATAATAGGTACATGTTAAAAAAATATATATACGTGATAAGTAGGAATATACATTCTCATGTAAATGATGCGCATTGCTTTGATAAGTACTTCCAACAATTCAGACGCCTACCTAAAAAGATGCAATAAGATATTCCATGAACACTCCCTCCCCAAAAAAAGGTATGAACGTATGAGCATCATATGTTTTTATCTTTTTCATCATAATTGTTTTTCCACTCATTGAAATACATCAATGTAGACATTGCATGCCAACACAATGAAATTAGTATTTAAAATTTTTAGTAAAATTTTTATGTGTCGTACCGATTCCATTAATTGACATTCACATAATATTATTATCTTCTATGGAAATTACCAATTAATATGCATATCGTGTGTTTCTTGATGTTTGTTCTATAAATTATCAAACAGGATAGTACATCACCCAAAAAAAATAAAAAAATAAAAAGAGTGATGCACAACAACAATAATGTGTAACACTTTACTAATTAAGTCTACAAATATCTATGTGATACCATCATATATGCTTAACTTTTTATTCAAATCGATATATGCATTTTCGTGATGTCTGTACATCTTTCCGACTGTGGCATAATTAAAGCGAGCCACAAATGTGATAAAAAAGATTTTACAATTGTGTGCTTTCATGAACTTAAGAAGAGGAATTTAAGAAGAGAAGGACCATGATATAAATACAATAGATTATTTATTCTATTATCATTCGCTTTAAAATGAAATCTCACTTTAACTTATTGTCACGGATGTTGATTCAAATGAAATCGGTCTTTAGATCTCCCAAAAAAATCGACAAACCTCTTTAGATCGATCTCCCTAACAAATTCACTAGTATTGCTTTCATGAACTTTAATTCTCACCAACTTTGCTAATTTTCATTTGTCAAATGTTTTATTTTTGTTATTATTTGATGCAAAGACAGCACAAGTTATGATTCCCAGTAAAAAATCCAATATATATTTTTCTTTTTTGTTATGATCCAACAATTAGCTATTGATACAAGTTGGTTCAAATGATTTAACACTTGTTCCCCTTAAGTAAGGTATCGGATTCGAGTCTTGTCAATAGAGAAAACCCGTAATGGGAGAATTCTATCTCTTATTGGACCAACAGTAACTCGAGTCCAGTGAAATAGAGGATCCAGAACCCTCAAAAAAAAAATAAATGATCCAACAATTAGCCAGTGACAACATTATGCCATCCCACTAAAGAAAAGCAACACTTATAAATGTATAATCGATGGTATTAATTATTCACCTTTTTCTAAATGCTAAAGGCTAGGGTTCTCTTTACAGGAAAATTTTTCAGGTTCTCACCTTTTTTTACACGTTAATTTTCTTTCAAATTACTATTATTTTTATTCTATAATTAGAAATTTTTCACGAGCCTTTTTTCCACCAATGAAACAAATTGCAATTGGAGATATTTACACAGCCTTAAACCATTAGTAATTATGAAACGTTGATATAGAAAGATCGAAGGGAAATAATGACCAACATGATAGAAAAAGAAACTATAGAAAAAAAATGTATATCTTTTAAATTGAAAAAAGATATATTTAGATATTACAATTTCACCTATCTAAAATTAATGTTAAATGTCATCCTATGAATATTAATTAGTTTAATTGGTAAAATTTTAAGAGTTAATCAAGTAGTTGGATTTATATTCAATCTACATCGAATTTTATACCTCTTTTTATATCAAAAAATGAATTTGGACTTAACATGGTTCATTTGAAAAAAGTGATTTACCAACATTTTGGAGGGTTTTTTAATTTTGAGCCAATATTTTGGAGGTGTTTTGCCAATGAAAAAGAAAAATAGCAATTTCAATAGTATTTTATTTTCTATGGACCAGTCCAAAAAATTAGGCAGAATAACAAGCCAATCACATTCAAAAGCCTAACCAAAGTCCAAATCCTGAGGACTATCTCTTTTTTTTTTTTTTATATTTTAGATCCTCTACTTCATTAGAATCGAATTACTGTTGACTTAATAATAAGTAAAACTCTTCTCTCATAAAGTTTTTATATCCACAAAATTTAAATTTGAAACATAACTTAACCTAAAAGAAGAATAAATGACAAATTATTTAAAACAAACTTATATTGATAGGGACTCTCCAATTTTATGTGATCCCTTCCCTGTTTTCAATTCCCAAGCTTTTGATGACTCTCTCTCTCTGTGCGTTTGTCTCCTCTTGCCAATTCCAAAGCTCTGCTTCTCTGCCAAAAACCCTCTTCACATTTCTCGCTCTTCTGCAAACACAACTCCCGAAGACACCCCCAAAAGAAAGAGAGCCAAAAGGCTCCCCCTTCTCTTATTTAAAGCATCCAGCTTCACCCCAGAGCTTTGGTGTCTGGGTCTCTCTCAAACCAACAGCTATTTCCTCCTCTGTTTTTGTCACAAAAGGGAGGAAAAAAGAGCTGGGAATTTTTTGGCTAGAGATTGAAAAAGAGAAATGGTGCATTATCAGAGGTATTGCTACCAGCAATTGAGAAAAGGTGAAGGCTTTGTTAGTCATCTAATTGGAGATGTTGAAGATTCACATTTTGGGCGTAACAATTACTATAAGAAGGCAATTAGACCACATGTTATGTCTTTCCTCTTTCTCTCTCTTCTCTGTTGCACCCTCATCTGGGCTCCTCAACTCTTTGGCTTCTCCTCCACTCTCTCTCTCTTTTGTAAGCTTCAAACTTTGCATTTTCTCTCTTGGGTTTAATCTGTTTCATCAGTTCGATTTTTGTGTTGTTTGTTTAGATGTTTGTCTAAATTGTTGGTTATTTTCTGATGGGTTTGTGTTGGTTTTTTTTATACAGGTTCATTGGGAGCAGAGAATGAACATACGGGTTCAAATCGTTTCCCTTGTTCTTCTGTCTCTAATGGTGATTTGCTCTGTTCATTTCTCAAAAGCTTCCCCTGTTTTTCAAAAACCCCTCTGCCAAACAGAAGGACAACCCTCTTTTATCTTTTCTTTTTTCCATCTAAATTTGACTGCTTAGATTAGAACAGTTAATCAGTCAATTCCATGTACACATAGATTAGTAATCTTCAAATGTCCTGCTAAAAAAAAAAAGACCCCCTTATTTTGGGTGCATCAATGTGATTGTCAGATTGAAATATCACTCCAAAATAACCCTAAGTGATTAAGAGGGAAAGAGAAGACAAACATAACTCTCTGGCTTGTGATCATGATCTTTGAATTCAGATTTTTTTGTTCTATATTTTTGGTTATATATATTACAGTGCTTAAAGTGTGCCAATGTTTGTATTTGCAGGAACTATTTGTTGTCACAGAAGCAGTGTCAGGACAGATGTATGTTACATGAAGGGTGATGTCAGGACACACCCTGCATCATCTTCAATCTTTCTTTACACCCAGAATGACCTAAGAGATGTTTCCAATTTAGAGCTAAATGAGGATGAAATTGACCAAGAACTGGAGTTTCAAAGAGAGAAGATTAGGCCTTATACCCGAAAATGGGAGACTAGCTTGATGAGCACCATTGATGAACTAACCCTAGTATCAAAGAAGACGAAATCCCACCTAATTAAGTGTGATGTATTTCATGATGTGCCCGCGGTGTTCTTCTCCACAGGGGGATACACTGGCAATCTATACCATGAGTTCAATGATGGCATGATCCCTTTGTATATCACTTCGCAACACTTGAACAAGGAGGTTGTGTTTGTCATCCTCGAGTTTCATAATTGGTGGTTAACGAAGTATGGTGATGTTCTTTCGCGCCTTACAAACTACCCGCTGATCAACTTCAATGGTGATCGAAGATCACATTGCTTTCCTGAAGCCATTGTGGGTTTGAGCATCCATGATGAGCTCACTATTGACCCATCTCTTATGCAGGAGAACAAAACCATCAGGGACTTTAGGGCGGTCCTAGACGAAGCTTATTGGCCTAGGATTAGGAGCTTGATCATGGATGAAGAAAGGGAAAAGCAATTTAGGATGCAACAACTCTTTATCCATTCCCCATCATTGACCTGGTCCTTGCTCGAATTGAGGAGCAGAAAGGAGCAGAAGTTGAGGAAGCCCAAGTTGGTGATCCTATCAAGGAATGGATCGAGGGCAATTACCAATGAGGATTCATTGGTAAAAATGGCTGAGAGAATAGGGTTTTGGGTTGAGGTGGTCAGGCCTGATCGAACCACAGAGCTAGCCAAGATCTATAGGGCTCTTAACGCGAGTGATGTCATGGTTGGAGTCCATGGCGCGGCCTTGACACACTTCCTCTTCCTAATGCCGGGGTGTGTGTTCATCCAAGTCATACCCTTGGGCACAGATTGGGCTGCTCGGACATACTATGGTGAGCCCGCGACCAAGCTTGGTTTGAAGTACATTGGGTACAAAATCCTTCCTAGAGAAAGCTCATTGTACTATGATTATGGTAGACATGACCCTGTACTGAGGGACCCTGAGAGTGTCAACAAGAAGGGGTGGGATTTCACCAAGAGGATCTATTTGGATAAGCAGACTGTGAGATTGGATCTCAAGAGATTTTCAAGGAGGCTCGTTCGTGCTTATGATTACTTGGTCTCTAAAACCGGCCAGGTTCCTTCAGTCCAAGTTCAATGATATCGCTTGTTGGTGTTTTACGTACGTTAAAGTTTAGAATCCAACAGAAATAATCGTCACAACCCGTCTAAGACGGGATGCTAGGGTCGTTAGTATCCCTTATTGTGCTTGGCGGAGTCTATCTTTATTACTTTTTGGGGGAGGGGGTGTTGTAAATTAATACAGGTAGGATTTTTGTGTTGAAGGAAGGATTTATAGATATTAGTGATCAAAAAATGTGAATCAATCAGGAAGCAAGTAATAAGATTCACTTGGTTAAATAAGACTATTTTCCAATTTCCTCTGTTTTTGGGCAGTCTTAATCCTGAAATGGGATCTTTAGCTTTTGGGGCTCACATGATTCATGATCGACAAAGTGGCAACGGGTCGGTCCACAAGGGCCTAAGTCCATAGAATTCACAACTTATGCAAGTGCAAGTAGAATGGAATTGCAAAATGTAACCTTGTTAAACCTTGAATTTACGTACTTGAATCAAACTTGACTTGAAGTTCGATCGACTTAAAATATGTTTATATTTGGAATTCATATAATATAAGCCCAAACTAAAAGAATCATTTAATAGGTTACATTTTCGACTGGCTTAAATTATTATCGTTAAATTTGGTAGCGAAGTCAGATCTATCTGATTACTTGACATGGACAACTAACCCAAAATCAAACTAACCGATGTGAAACAAAACAACTTGAATTTTAATCCAAATTTATGAGCAAATTAGCATGACGAATTTCCTAATGTTACACTTCTTAGAAATCCAGTTGGCAGGGTTGCTTTGATTTTGGGTGTGGGAGAGGAAGGATTTACAAGTTATGCTGTTCAAAACTTGCTGAAATTAGATAATTTTCTTGATGGGAAATACGTCATTAAGATGTTTTTATTAAATCACTTCTGGTTCATGTTAATCTTACAAGTAGACATCGGAGAAAGGGGGGGGAAAAAAATTAGCAAAAGGGCGTAAAATATATATTCACGTCGCCTGAGAGATTCGAACTCTCGCGGGGAAACCCCATGTACTTAGCAGGCACACGCCTTAACCACTCGGCCAAAGCGACGTCATTGCGAACTCCTTCACTTTAGCATTTGAAGGGCGGGGGGCGGGGGGATAATACAAACCTAAGAAATAATTTAAATTGATATTTTTCTGAAATTATAATTTTTATCAAGACAACTTATTGACATCATATTATGAGGAAGAAATATGCGAAGAATGTGGTTGATTTTCAATTACAATCAAACTTAGACTGATTTATTATTTTTTGTAGACCGAAATAAATTGCTGCTCCAAGCTTTTATTTTCTACCAAATATGAGAAGATTTCCCAAAAATAAAGAAATTATTAATACACATTTATTTTGAAATGGAGAGAAAGGAAGTAGATTTCATATATACGATATCAATAGTAGGTGTATATTGCCACGTGGAATCGTAGTTCAGTTTTCTTTATAAAAAAAATGATTACTTGAAGGAGAAGAAAAAGAATAAATTGCTTGATCAGAATAGATTTGATTATACTTGCACGTACAAAGAGATCCGCAGCCTCTTCAGTCTTCAGTTTTTCACTAATATAATCAAGAAGTAGAGTCATTCTATTTTAGATACATATTTTGGTTTACTTATTTTATTTTTCTTACTTATTAATTTGCATATTTACCAAAACATCTACTGTTGGTGAGCAAAAATATAGAAACCAAAGACAAAAAGAATTTTAAAAGTTCCAAAATTGGGAGTTGATGGCTCTTTGGTTTCCTATATATTTTCCGATTATAAAGGGTACCCTATATATGCGGAAAAACTCATTAATTTGCCTTGATTATTACTGCTCCCTTTCTATGAATTTATTTATATTCTTACTAAACTTAGTGGGTTGCCTTGTATGAAAATCCTTACTATAAATAAATATGAGATCCCCCCTTTTTCTTTCAGGAATATCTACTATTTATATACTTGGAAATCAAGTCTTTTGAACCCTTTTTCTCTCTCTCTCTGTCTCTAGAAATTCTTGCTTTGGGGGGTTTATCAAAGACTTAGTGTAAATTTTGATTTTGATTTGGGTTTGTGTAGAATAAGAAGAAGAAGAAGAAGAAGAAGAAGAAGAAGAAGAAGAAGAAGAATGGGAAGAGGGAAAATAGAGATTAAAAAAATTGAGAATGTGAATAGCCGGCAAGTGACTTTCTCAAAGAGACGATCTGGGTTGCTTAAGAAGGCCAAAGAACTTTCTGTGTTGTGTGATGCTGAAATTGCTGTTATCATCTTCTCTAGCACTGGCAAACTCTATGAATTCTCCAGCTCCAGGTATCTTTCTCCCTCTCCCTCTCTTTTGAATTTTCTCTTAGAAGACCCTGTTCGAAGATGGGAGAGGAAGACTATCTCGTCTGATGCAATTTTTGAATTTTCGGTCGTTCATCCGTATGAACCTAATAGGAAACCCTAATTATTACCGTTTAGATCCTCTAATCATGTTGATTTTTGATGGGGAGGGGGGATTTTTGGGTCATGCTTGGTCTAAATTGGATAATGCTGAAATATTGATACTGGGTTTAATTTCAATTTTCAAAAGACGTCTCGTTTGCTTAATTTCTATGATTTTTATTCTTAATCATTAGTTATATATAAATTCTTTCCTTTTCTGGGTTTTGATTTTTGGTATGAAAAAATTAGATGCATCTCGACCGTCTGGAAATGAAATTAGTAAATTTGATGAACTTATTTGTAAATTTCTCTGATATTTGCTGCACATTGATCATGTTTCAACGAGGAGGAGAATAATTTCCATGTTTTGTAGTCATTGACAAATCTCATTAATTAGCGGTGTTAGTGGTTCACACCCATTCTCAAGTCTCAACTCACAGTAATTTTCATTTTTTAATGTTCACGAAGGAGGAGGTTGTTAATTAGTTCTGACGTTCTGTACGTTACAAAAAAGGTAAGTTTGAATTCTGCCTACCTAAACTTTTGTGTCTCATTCACACCCTCCCAAAAAAGTTCGAAAAGATAAAAAGTTATTCATTTATGCGAATTCTTACATGAGATACGAGATTGTATCATCTCATGAAATCGACATCCTTGTCTTGGATGTCGTTTAAATCCCATCCATTTTTTTCCTCATCTCTCACGGTTGTTCTAAATGGCGTTATCGTACTTGGTATTAGTTTGCATCAGCTGATGTATCTCGCTCGGCCTCCAAGCATACACGAACCAACCCGATCCAATTGAAACCCAATTCAAAAAAATTATCATTGCAAATATGACATTTAAGTCACTGTGATTTTGTTGATGATGAAATGAACATACATAATGTTTTGATATGTGTTTGGGGTTAAAATGACTGGTGTAGGATGGAGGAAATCCTGGGAAGATATAAGAGATTGCCCAAAACTTCGGGAGCACCCTGTATTGAGCAAGCAGCTGATCAGGTAATTAAACTTGTAACTTACTAATGCTTCTGTTAATTATGTATTTAATTAATTCTTTAATTATCGTATGACATCGATCAACTAATAAAGTTGTGTTTTTCTCTGTATTTTTGGTCTTGGAGGAATAGAATCCAGAGACTGAGGTCAATGCTCTCAAGGAAGAACTTTCAAAACTACGAGATCTATGCCAGTAAGTAGTAAACATTTTTCTATTATATTCTGGTTTTCTTTTCATTATAGGATGTATAGAAGCTTTTAAGCATAGTTATATACGTTTTGATGATCCAATTGTGAATTATTAGGTTAGCGTTACACATGCGCTCTTCCTTCGCTTTGTCGACTGAAGTTCAAATTTTGGGGCATGTAATGTATGCGTGGAAGAGCATTCAGGTCTTTTGGACTGAAATGTGGTGGTGGGCTTCTCTTACGTACCCATGCCTCCCCCCTCCAAGTTATTGCAAGCCTCTTAAGCCTTAATCTTAATTGGTTTCCCGGTCCATGGTCCGGTCCTTCGGACCGCCCGGTCCAAACCGGGACCGGACCGAAGACCGAACAAGGCCAGCCCAAGGACCGTAGACCGGACCGAATTCGTCCGGGCCGGGCCGGTCCAAGCTGGTCTTCTATCCGGTCCGGTTCTGAACCAAGTAATGAACAGCCCTACCTCCAACTGGGGACCTGTTCATGTTAGCATTTAGAATTAGCAGTTAGTGGTTATCAGTGATTTACTACTAATTAAGCACATAATGTACATTTTTTCCTTCAAATTATTTGTTATAAAATTACTTACGCATTTTTAACTTTTGCAGGAGAATGCAAGGGAAGGGATTAGATGGGTTGAATCTAAAAGAGCTTGAACAATTGGAGCATCAACTTAACGATGGAATTTTGTCTGTCAAGTGTAGGAAGGTATCTTCTTTAGTACTGTTGAGATATTATTCTGTGATCTAGAAAAAGCAATATTTTTTAGGTTGATTTCCAAGTTGTAATTTTATTTATTTAGGAGAGAATACTTTTGGAGCAAGTAGAGAAATCAAAACTACAGGTATGTATAATATGCCTTTACGTACACAGGCTTAATTACCAGTATGGCCTGTTCTTTCATTGAAAAATAGGGGTTGAAAAATTGATAAAGTTGATTGAAGTAGATTAAAGTGGGTTGAAATGAGTTAAAATTGATTTTTTTAATTAAAGTTCATGAAGTGGGTTAAAGTTGATAAAATTAATTAGGATTTACGAACGAAAAGAATAGGGTATACAGAGATTTGAAGATAGTTTACATTTTATATACATGAGTTTAATCATTGTTTGGAAGATTGCATTAAATTGCTATCTCATGATGAATTGGACTATGTAATTAAAATCGTTGCAAAGGATGAATAATTGTTTTTATTTTTTTCAGGAACAAAAGGCGTTGATGGAAAATGAAAAATTACGCAAAGAGGTATATATGCTTCTCCAATACATAATACTCGTTCTCTAAACTTTGTGTTCCCTTGGTGAACTATGAATAAGACTAACTCATTACGAACTTTGCTCTTTAGTAGACATGGTCAATGGGTGGGATTCCACAGCTTTAGATCTTGAACAAACTAATTAATCCAAGTTAAGAAAATTTTATCTAATCCAATTAACTGAATTTGTCTACCTTAAAAAAAAAAAAGAGGAAAAAAAAAATTGATCTTATGCGAGTTTACACTTATCTAATCTGTCCGAACCATAAAATATCAGGCACGTTAATTAATATTTTCATTTGAATTTCAGACATCATCCTATTTGTGGTACATGAATTTGGCCCAACAACAACAAGAACAAGTCCTAGTGTGGGGTTCGCTTTTGTGGGGTCTGTAGAGTTTCAGATGTAATCTCTGCAAGCATCTCTCACCGCGGAAAGGCTGATCCCATTCCCACATACTAATTTTTAGCAAGGGCTGATTTTGTAGAACAAATTAATTAAACAAAGTAATCAATGACTTTGATGTTTATGCTTAATTGACTCCCAAGGCAACGAAAATGAGAAGATTATCCTTAATTATGCAAATAAATATGTGTATAAATAGGTGGAGGAGCTTAAACAAAGCATAAGATTACTATCAAGCAGCGAATCCAACTGTTTGAAGAGACGGCGTCCCGGCTTGTTTTCTGATGAAGGCTGCCTTGACAAAGAGGCTAATTCTCAACACATTGATCTCCGCTTAGGGTATGTATTTATCTCCTTAATCAATTCTATTGGTATAACTACATCCTTAATTAATTGCCCACCCAACCTTAGTGATATCCCTCTACTTTGCTTTAATCATTCTAATCCACTACGGTTACGTTGAACAATTAGCATTCCTTTTTTTTGGGGGGGGGGGAATTATTTGATGAACAATACTCAAGATAAATCCCACCAATTAACTAGAATACAATTGGCCGTCCTTTGCTTATTAAGCTATCAGCACTCCCTTTGATCTATATGTTCTTCCTTGTTAGCTGCTTAACTTTCATTTTATTTACTTCATAACTTAGGGGAGATTCATACCTTGGACTTTGTGCGCGGTTATGCGGTTGGGCTTAGTTTTTGGGTTTGTTGGCCTGAGCTTTGGTATCTAAAGTAGTTTCTCCCCTCTCCTACCCGTTGTGATCCATTGGTGACCCCTGAAATAGGGGTCTAATGAGTTGGGCATGTTTTTACCCTTGTTAAAAGAAAACATACATACATATACATATATATATATATCAATCATTTTGAAAAACATTTGAAGACCACACGCATTATTTCTATATCTTAGCTTATTATATAAATATTTATTAAGTGAGCCTCTCTCAAATCACTTGCTCATCATTATATTAAATGAATGAATACGTATATTCTCTACTTAATTTCTTCGATACTGTATATTTTTTTGATCTTTGATAATTGAATGATTATAGATTGCCAGTTACTACTTGCTGTGATGAGATCAAGACACCAAAGGCAGACAGCACATCCCATGATTCAACAAGCCAAATGGCATCAGGATGACTAGCTAGCCAATTTCTCTCTTAATTATCCTTCTACTTAATTAGTCAATTAGGGTTAATCTTATGTTCGTGTTAATTAATTATATAGTTTAGTGTTAAATGAACCCACATGCCCAAAATTTTAAACTCATGGGTCTGAGGTTCAATCCATTGACCATGTAGTCTTGTACTAGTTAATTAGTTCTCCTTTGGGAATGCCCCCCTCATTTAGCCACAATTACTAATCCTAACTCTCTCTCTCTCTCTCTCTATGTTTGTGTGATCAATTGTTGATTTACTCCAATGAAATTTCCTTGTCTGATGAGGGGAAGAATTGAAGCGCTCACCAAAATTTGTCCGATTCAAATATTCAAAATTTATCCGCTTTTTAAAAAATTAGGTACGGTCATGAAATTTTCGTTCAAATTTTAAATTCGGACACAACATTTTATTGTCCAAACCCAAATTTGATCCGAATTTAATCTTGCCCAAATTGTACGACTCAAAAAAATCTGATATTGATCATCAATTTCTTATTTGAATTTTGACGTTGCTTGACTTATATGACCTGGTTTTTTTGTCAGCGCTAGATGTCATTAAAGAAACGATGACCTAGTTATCTTTTTTGGCCTAATTTAACTCAAGCCATGTGACTCAACCTTCAAATAAAATCACATCTACATGAGTTACTATAGACACATGCACATGTCTTCATTATTCAAATCAACAATAAAAAATAAATAAATCACTATATTGTTCGCAGAAAAGTTTAAAAGGTTAATCCAGAAATATTCATATATCTTCTTATATATATTTTTCATATCAAACAGTCTCATTTAGTACATATTACTCTATCCATATGATATATTCTGTCTAAATTTTTTTTAAAAAAAATGTAAATTTATTAGCTTGGCTTAGGTAATACAAGATAATCATCCATCCAGAAGGTATATATATTTTTCATGAAGATATCGTCTATACATACAATCAAACATAAAGAAAAGAAATTAAAGATTAATTGATGTTCATACGTATGAGGATGACATGCATGTAAATAATTTAATTAAGTAGGAACCGGTATATGGTCATGGCATTACACACGTAGCATAGAAAATTGCCAGCAAAATTTTAAAAAAAATGAAACGATTGACTTGAAAAATATTAGGCCAACAATAAATTATAGTACATAATTAATAATTGGTCCTTTTAAGCCGATCAATCTTAGGCATGCATGCCTGGGTTTAGGAACCGTCCATGTACTTTTTGATTTATGATTCATTATATATTCTAATTAGAGTTTTTAAATTCTAAATTATGATTAAATCAAACATAATTTTTCCCCCAAATGAATGGGGCCATATCACTAAATGCCATTTAATTACCTTAGTACTTAAATATTTATCAGACCTTTTTGATGTTGGACTATATATATATATAATATGATATGGTTGATAGAGTATTTGTTTGTTTGTATTCTCTTACTAGATAATGTTTTTGTAGATTGGTGTTAGAAATCTTCTTTTTTTTTTTTTTTGGTTGAAATCGATGAGTACTCCTAAAAAAAACAAAGACAATGGTTAAATATAATTACTATAATAATGTTATCAGCATTTAACCCCTCCATCACAACTCCGAAATAAAATGCAAGAACTTTTAGATGAAATCGAGTGAGAATTAGCTTAATTAGTACATATTTCAATCAAAAAAAAAAACTTATTAGCATATACTATTATATATATCAAAGCAAGGTCACATAGTTCATGTAGATGACCTGTTGTTGGTCAACCACTTCCTAGGGACACACTTCGAATTGAGCATCACAGTGTAAGACTCTAATTAGATATTATTAGATCGGGAATCCTAATGATCCGAATACTCTAATTTACTGATGCTTTTTTTGGCGAATTACAACATTGGCACGTCTTAGTAACCAATCATATCAATATATTATCCCACTGTTGGAGAACTTACAATATCATGTCTTATGTTATTGGTTCGTAATAATAAACTTAATGATCCCTAGCTAAAACATTGATCTCCTTTTGTCTTTAGGATGCGTTTGGTAGAGTTGAAAGTCAATTTTCTAGAAAATAATTTTCCATGTAAAATAATTTTTCGGCTCATATTTTCGATGGTTTGATAAAAGGAAAAATGAATTTTCTGAAAAATGAGTTTGATTTTAGTAAAAAATGAACAAAAAAACTTAAAAGAGGCACATTAATGAAACATAAAAAATAAGCAAGAAATTTAAAAAAATGGAAATTTATATTTTTTTCCTTTTGGGAATTATATTACAATAGTGGTGTTAGTCAGATCAAAATTGTGACAATATATATATATTTGTCAATTATTTTGGTCTTACCTACTGTCTATAATTTGATGCGAGTTACATTTATCGATTTTCCACCTTTGAGTAAGAATCCAAACGAAAAAGAGGAAAAACATGGTGAATTTCTCTATCTTCTTAATCATAGCAACAAATTGCTGAGCGTTTTTTATTTCGATTAAATCATGGCTGTCAGAGGAATGATATAGCTTCGCTAGTGTTTAATATACTGCCTTAATTTTCGAACCATATACTGCTGCCTTAATCTTCAAACCACATGTCAAGAAAATAGACACGGAAGAGAGAAAGAGTGTGAGAATATATGAGAGCGTAACAAACGTAAAATTAACTTACACTCTTTTCAAAGTGAAAATATTTTCCTTCATTCTAGGGAAAATGATTTTCCCTCCTTGTTTCACCAAACACCGTAAATGAGAAAATTATTTTTTGAAAAATAATTTTCACCCCTACTAAACACACCCTTAGTTTCAACTTTCAACATCACAAGAACCTGATGTATGTTTTTGTTGAAGTAGTGAAACGGGAAAAAAGAATGGTGTTCAAGGGCAAAATTGGTCATTCATTAAAATACTGTGTGGGTTTAATTTAATAGGCAATTAATAGGGGACCTAAATTAGTTTAGGTTCAATGAAAGCCTAAGGTAACTAAACTCAATAATTAAAGAATCAAGGTTGCTGGTTTTCCATAAATTCCCCCAATAACCTTACGTAATGGCTTCTTTTTTTTTTTGGATGGTTCGTATGAGTCACAAAAGACAATACAATAAAAATTATACAACTGCAATACAATGGAGGAGGGGGGAATCAAACTTGGGACCTAGTATACCCAGTACCTTAGTTTTTACCATTAGGCTAAGACTTCATCGGTAATCTTAAGTAATGCCTTAATAACAATTAGTAAAATTAAGCTTAACTAACTTAATTATCTCCTTATGAACCCCCCCAAAAAAATCTCTCGATCATGAAAAAAGAAAGATCTCATGCATATGCAATCCCAGAGAACTACATATTAAACTTAAATAATGCCTTAATAACAATTAGTTAAATTAAACTTAACACATATATCCGGATCAGCAAGTGTGCAAGACCCCAGGAAAAGTGGAATTAGATGGGCCATGAGCAATGAAGCATGCATATATGACGCACTGTACACTTTATGTTAATGTCATGATCAACTACATATTATATTAAACAAGATGCTAATCTTAACCTTAGATAATAATAAATTAAACCTAGGGAGTATATATATTAGACCTCAAACTCAAAAGCCATGATTCATGATCATCTACACCCGCACAACCAAAACTCAACTCTTCCCCTCTCTCTTTCTCTCTCTAGTTTCTGTCTTTAGTTGTTGGCTGGAAATTGAATTGAGAAGATGAAGCAGCAAGAACAGGCAATATCTCTTCGAAGGAGCAGTTTCAGTAACAAGATTATACCTGCTTCCGGTTCGAATCTCGGCAGCGTCTCTCGTTCGACCTCCACTTCTACACTATTCTCCTCCCCTCTAATTCAAAGCCCTCGTGAAATGTCCAAAAAGCCCCTCGCACTAACCTACACGGAAAACTCCCAAACTAACAGTAACAGCGCATTCCCACTCTCATTTTCGCGCGTGACCGGGACCCGTATGGCTAATGTCACCACCTTCCTCCGCTCCCTCCTCAACGTCTTCTCGTTCCAGTGCCCGCCTTCACTCCCCACTTGCCGCTGGCTCGCCATCCCCTCGCTTTCTCTCTCCTCTTCCTCCTCCCTGGTCCCGCTCGGCCGGAAGGTCACCGGCACCCTCTTCGGCCACCGCAAGGGTCACGTGACGTTCGCCGTCCAGGATGGGCCCCGGGACGACCCCGCCCTCCTCGTTGAGCTCGCCATCTCCACGTCTGCCCTCGTCCGTGAGATGTCATCGGGCCTCGTCCGGATCGCCCTCGAGTGCAGCAACACGGCGACTCGTGGGAGACACGCGCCAAGGCTGTTCCAGGAGAGCGCGTGGACTATGTACTGCAACGGTAGGAAATGCGGGTATGCCACCACCCGCGAGTGCACGGACTGCGACTGGCACGTGCTCAGCACGATTCAGACCGTTTCGGTCGGGGCCGGGGTTATTCCTCTTTTGGAGAACCGGACCGGGTCTGGGTCCGGGTCAGAGGGCGAGTTGCTGTACATGAGAGCCAAGTTTGAGCGAGTCGTGGGGAGCCGTGACTCGGAGGCGTTTTACATGTTGAACCCCGATGGTAATGGTGGTCCTGAACTCAGTATTTTTCTTCTCAGGTTATAATTGTCATTTCATAATTTATAATTTTAAAGGAAAAAAAATGAAAGAAGATTGACGCGAGAGAGGGAGGAAAGCAAGGAGGGTGTTGATTGTCATAGGGGTTAATGATTGATTAGGCATAATACGCAAAGTTAGTGGGTGTATTTGATGATTTGCATTTTGTAATTTTGTTAATGGTATTGGTGTGTCCATGTAATTTTGTTTATACCCCTCTTTGATGATGGTATATATATGAGATTTTGTTGTTCTAATTTTACAAATGGAAAGATTTTTGAAATTAATATAGTTAGAGATTTAAAAAGCTAAAACCATCACTTTTTTTTCCGATTATTTAGTTGGGCATAACTCTTACAATAATGAAGAAAGATAATACAACCATTACACTGTTTACAAGAAAAACAGTTACTACAGCCTGCATACTGCAAATCGCAAACAAGTAAACTCAACAAGCCGCTAGTTCCAAACATAGACATCAATTAAAATAGTCACCGAATTTAGCCTAAGAACATCAATCTTTAGTCTGCCGTTTATTTTTCAACTCTTTTCTCAGACTTCTTGTAATTCTTCTAATTGTCAAAATGCGTCACTTTGTTATGGGGGCCAACAAATTTGGAAATGTGATTATATTTAATTGATAAAAAATTTTAAATTGTCATTTTTGAATTTGATGCTTAAAGGATGCTTTAATTGACCTTTATATATTAAAGAAAAAAGAGGGGGAAGAAGATATCTTTTGTATTAGTTTGAGACTTTGAGTGCATGCGCATGTACATGCTACTTCTGATCCCTCCAAATCATCGCATGTTTTTCTTTTTTTTTGGGGAATTTTTTTTTTTTTTGGGGGAATTTTAGTGTGCATGGTTCTCTCTTGTCCAACTCAAATCTTGTTGTAATCTTTATTTTGTTGTGATATTATAATTGATTCTCCATCAATATTTGAAAGAACTATTGAAAATTAATCTTCATTTATTTTTTCTTTTGTGTTATGAATCTTTGTGAAAGATTTAGCTCATGTGATTCAGATTCTACAACGTAATCGCATAATATCATTAGGTCTTATCATTTGAATTGCTGTATTAATATCTCTTCAATCAACTTTTGATATTACGTACATTGATCAATTAGACAAATGATTGCTATCGTATTAGTTAGATAACACAAACTTTTTCCTTGAAGAAATACTATTGTAATGAAAAGATTTCTGAATATAGACCCAAACAAGTCAATAATGACAAAGCCCAAGGGCGGCATGTTGGCTAAAAAATCTATTTAAATAATTATATAATAAAATCGGCAGCGTTGATTTCATATTAAAATTAAATATCTTTAGAGGTCAGCAGGTTATATAAGTGGATTATTCTTGTTTAATATCTAAAAGGGTGTGGGTGCTAGTAAATTCAACTGATAAAGTCTCTAGGAATTGTTATCAAATACCTGAGTTTGAATTCCACTTATATCAACACTTAATTTGTACCTCATTCACACCAAAATACTCAAAATATAAGCTTATTGACATTAAAAAATCTATTTTTTTTTAAACAAAGATAAGTGGTAAACCAAGAGATTAAACGCCCCTTCTTACAGGAGTCCGTCCCATCGAATCAGCACCCATAATATCCCTAAGCTTAGTAGAAGGTGGGGACTCCCACGTAGTGAAGGCTGGTAGAGTATGACCCAGCTTTGCTAAACAATCAGCTGCTAAATTAGCTTCCCGGTAGATATGTGATATACTGACCTGTGATAGTTGGTTCAAATAGTGAAACCTAAACTGTCCCTTTTATATAGCTTGTATAACTGTGGAATTATCTCCTTCAATAATTAGATATTTAACTCTTTCTTTAATCGCTTCCTGAAGACCCTCTCGAAGTGCACGAGCTTCATCAACTAGGACCGAAGTATCTCCATAGGGAGTTGCACCTGTTGTAATTAGACTAGCCGCCCAGCCTCGGATGATGAAGCCGCCCGCCGTAGAGTTGTGGATGCGAGACCCGTCAAAATTAAGTTTGACGAATCCCCGAGGGGGGGCATTCCACCGCACAATAAAATTTGAAGTGGAATGCAGATGATTGACCCCCTGAAAGAATATCCTTCCGACATGCAAGTTCGGATTTTTCATTCTGCGAAGGCTTTCTTAACACTAATGAAAATTCTTGTGGGATTGAAATGTTGGTTTTGGAAAACCACTTCGTTCCTGCCCTTCCAGATGCTCCATTATAGGAAAGCGACCTTCCTAATGATATTAGGATTCGGGTGAAGACGATATTGTCTAAGCAGCTGTGAATAGCCGAGGTGTCCAACCTGAACCTGTTGTGAAGGAATCCGCTTGTGTTGACTTGCTAAGCTCCAGAAACTTCTTGTTCGAGGACATTCATAGAAAAGGTGATTCAATATCCTCTCCACATAGTAGGCATGAAGGTTCAATCGACATTCCTCTCTTAAGGAGAACGCCACGTAGCGGTAGGGCATTATGAAGTGTTTGCCATAGAAAGATTTTTATCTTTGACATAACATCCAGTTTTCAGATCCAATTAAAAGCCCACTTCGGATCATTAAAGTCAAAAGTCTTATGAGCTGCCCATGTAGTAGTTTTAGTGCTAAAATCCCCAGAACCCGTGAGACCCCAACAAAATGAATCCTCTGACTCCATATGCGGCAATGGTATTCCAATCATCTTTTGAACAATATCTTCCCGTGGAACTAGACTCCGTAATTTAGCACTATCCCAGCATTTGTCATTAGTAATGAAATCGCAGACTCTAAGTTCTGGGTTCTGTATGCAAGTTGGATCTAGGTCTTAACGTGTCACGTGTTTTAATATTATATAATATCCTCCGTGAAAAATTCGAAGACTCTCAATGAGCTTCAGTTCATCTTTTTATCATGCATAGTTAGACCTACAATGATGACTTTTATCAATAGTTTGTATTTTACGAAACTATTTCATACTTAATAAATCTAAGACTAATTAGAAAGTAACCGGTTCAATTCATACAAGTCTCCTAAAAAATAATTCAATTTTAGATACATAATTCGTGAGAAGACCCTGGGGGGATTTTAATCATCAACTAACTTAAATGAAGTTAACTATCAGCTCATTAAGACCAGAGCTCTTCCAACACAAATTCTTTTAATTCACAATACTTGAACCTAGCTAAGACCTTATATAATCAATGTGTACGTGTTAATATTAACCATTTTATCTATGTGTTAATGAAGTTAAATTAATGTGTGTTAATTTAACCATTTAATTCCTATAAAATGTTTCCACAAATAAAATCCTTGTTTGTGGGTCTCTTAAAATCAGCCTTTTTATGGGCAGGATTACAAGAATGACTGTAAAGGTAAGGGTGCCTGCATATGAATCTTCTCAAACTACACAAAAGCAGGACCCCCACTGAGAGGTGGTGTTGTTAATCGTGACCTGAGACACTGGGACCTACATATATATATATATATATATATATATATATATATATATATATAAAGGAAGCAGTACAAATTAGTATCAACTAACAAATATGGCTCCCTTGTCAAAAACATTCAAAAGAGAGAGAATGTATTAGTCGTGTAATTTCCTGCTTTTATTTACATGCATTGCATGGCTGCCAAAACAAAAGTGCACTTTTCTCACAAAAGTTTGCTTGGCCCAGTTTAAGCAGAGGCAAAGCGTGCTACGAAAAGGAGCATCAAAGGCTGCTCATATTACTCTTTTTTTCGACAATCACTAATTACAATGCATGTGGAGTAATCTCAGTGAAACAAAGATAGAAAGAAATTAAATTTGAACTTCAAAAAAAGCTGAAATTTTTGGAAATCTTCTCTAAACGTCAATGAAAATCATGATAGAAATTTAGGATGTTTGTAAGGAGATATATATGTTTGAGAAGTGTCACGTCTAAAAGAAGACACTCTTGAAAAATAACACTTAAATAAATACAAATGTTATTTTATACGATATATTATTTTATACTGTAAAAGGTTATGAAATTTTATACCGTGGTAAGGGTAAATTAAGTTTTAATGAAAGTGTTTTATGAATATAGTTCGAAACATTCTCGAATCCAAAAATTCTAATAGAAACTTTGTGTTTAATTTGAATTAAATAATACTAATTAGATAGTTTTAGATTTATTTTGGATTATGGAATAGGCATGTTGACTAATTCGAAGTCTCATTGGCCCAATTTTATCTGAATTTCACTGTTAAATCAACGAGTAAAACAACTACGTTAATGTTGATTTCACATGCGTGAGGGTGCGGATCCATATGTTTAGGCTAGCAAATCAAGAGTAATTAATCACTTTGCAATCAGTGTTTAGTGAATAATTTTGGTCTAATGGAAACATGAGCATGCTAGTACAAGTGATGTATTGGCTAACATGGTGTATGAAGACTATAGAGTGAGTACAATTTTTTTTTTTTTTTTTTTAAAAAATGCTAAGTACACAATATACACATTAGGCAACCCTTTTTTTAAGGGTTATGCCTATATTGTCATTAATAAGGATGAAAGCTCCTGTGACGGAAGAGACGTGAAGATAACTATAGTCCTTATGACACATCCTAATTTGAGAATCCGATCAACTGTCACATTAATCTCTCCAAAAGATGATCAACAGAAGAACAAGAAAACAATGAAAGAATAGCCCGTATATTGTGAACTAACGGTTGGATCCTCCACATGTGTGACTGGTACCCTAAACGCCTAAATAACTAACTCGTTGCCGCCCTCAATTTGGATGTGAGAGAATCCTGTCTCTAAGGTTGCTTGAATAGCATCTCACCTAGGAGTAGCTTCAGAGACAAGTATAGGAGCTTTATTCATAATTTTGGTACCTACTCGAATGAAATCTCCTTGCCAATCGAGTAGAATATAACCTGTTGTTGTGCCCTCTAAATAGAGTGCGTTGAAATTGATGTGGATGAAGCCGCCCTGGGGAGAAGTCGACCCTACTAAATAGGTGGCCTTGGATACGGGCATCGAGTGGTGGGTAGATGATGATAGGCGGCTAGAAGAGCGACTGCGTTGCTGCCATTCCGCCCAGTTGCATTTTGGCCGAATAAGTGGACCATGGAACGGGGCGGATCATTTTGGAATACAATGGCATTATAACTAATTTTGAATTAAGAGAAAAGAAAATTAGCAAAATTGGTAGTTTATTTAATAAAAAAATAGCAAAAAGGACTCATAAAAAATTAATCAGAACATGAGTACCTGGGGATGGTGAAAAGATCAGGTTTAATTAACTAGTCCAAGAGGGAGGGATTCAATAATTTTGATCACAGATCGTTCACCTATGCATTTGTTTAGGAATTGGGCTCCATAGTTCATAACCAAATGGTTTACTTAATTGGTCCCTACTCTATCAGGCTGTTCAATCACCTTATCCCTTTCGTTTAATAGTATTTCGGCACATCTTTTCATTAACAAAGTGTGAAAGTTCAAATGTTATTAAAGCCATTTTCGAGGAAGAGAATTTTACTTTTATTCTCCTCTTTGTCGTAAATGATAACTCCGTAAAGGTGTCTTCTTGTACATGAGTAACATCATTTTAAATGGGTCTTGCGAAATGTCTAATTTATTCATCTAAAATCTAAACCTTCAAATTTGGTGTTTAAAAAACAAAAGTCCTCAAATTCGAACTATTAACCCCCTCCCGCAAAAAGGGCTCTTCAAAATGAGATCCATTTTGCACTGTTATTGCTAATCATTCACGAAAACTAAGAAGATATTCAGGGATCATTCATGATGAACACACTTGATTTTTATTTTTTTATTTTTTATGTTGACAAAAGCTAGGCATATGGAGAACAAATTGCACTAATAGAGAGATGTGAACTTGGACTGAGATCCGCATATAATACTCCCAATTTTGGGTTCAACGCGACTACTATTGGTTTGGTTGAAATGACGAGGATACAAAAACATAATCCAGTTATGTGGGTTAAGGGTCTGGTCTAAGTGGTTTTGGGTCATCGTATCTCTTGGTTCCCCGCTGGGTGACACAATCCCATCAATAAGGTTGGCTCAAGTGCCAACGGTGCCATGGGTGTTATCCTCCTACGAGGGACCAGGATTCACATCGCGATATAGACATTAACATTCTTCCTTATAAAGAGAAATGCTTTCTAAAACCTAGCGTAGTTTGAGCTCCTCCCTCGGGCCATCATACTCTTCCCGCGGTAATGCAATAGTGGGCTCCACTAAGAGGGCCATTCACCATTAGCCCAAAAAAAGACCATCGAGCTCCCCTCCCCCTCTGCCGCCTCCTCCCCCCCACGCCAAAAACAAAAGAGTGGTGTTCGTACAAATTATATGATAGTCTTGAATCTATATATCCATATACTATGGCTCTATTCTTTTTATGGGTCAATTCTAAAATACCAACCTCAACCCACTTCTACTATTTTAACGAAGTTCAATTTATCACATAAAAAAAATTCAATCCACTTCAATTTATTTCAACTCATTTTAACCTACTTCAACCTACCTCAATCCACTTCACCATTTTACCCACCTCAATTTACTTACGAAAAGAACAGGCCCTATATATAGTTATCTATCTAATTTTTTAAACCTCCCCCTATTTACATTGTCCCCTTCTCGGGGGGAGGGGGAATTTCTCTCTCTCAAACTACACATCAGTAGGTCTCCAAATCTAGATCCATGATAAAAGTGCTTTTTTTTTTTGGGGGGGGGGGGGGGGGATAAAATACCAAGTTAACATTTTTAGAGCAACCTGCTCAGCAAAAGACTCGATGCTTGTCGCTTGACTCTCCAATTTATTTCAAGAAAAAAAGGCCAAAATTCAACAAGAATGGGCAAACCCGGACATTTGGACAGGTATTTGTGACATTACACTCAAGAAAGAAACAGATTCAGTGCTGCTGCAATAGATATGACCAACAATTGTGCTCATCATTAATTGAAAGCTGAAAGTATAACATCCAAGAATATGACAAGTGCGTGCAAATTTGTAGTCAAAAAATAGTGAGAAAAAATGCCTATTTTGCTAATTACCAAGATCTGCAACGGCTAATGTACAACACAAAATTATTTCACAGATACCACAGCACCGGAAAGAAATTCAAAATTGAACCACAAAGCACAGCACAATCCTAGAATGAACAGACCTCATTTGTGTGCCTCCACGAATTCTCTGTACTCTTTCTTCATTTTAACTCCTGATATGGTCCTGGATATCCAAAAGAAAACAGTTGATGGCAGCTATGGGCATAATTCAAAGAAAAATTAGTTGTGACGACGTTATTAATCAGCGAATAGGATGATTGAAAATCTACCCAGCCCACACGCGTTCAAATTGGCCAAGAGATTCCACAAGACCGAATATAGAAACTAGAGAATACTAGCAAGTAGCAACTAGATCCGTGAGAACGGCTCTTTGCATCCTGTTCACGGTGCATTTCTTAGTAAAGTCAGGTCAGGTCACTTCAGGTCCAGGTTCTATTTGGCTCTGTTATTGATTTGTCTTATTAGTTTAACAACAGAAAGCTACACATATGGTCAAGACATTTTCTTGTTGGTTCAGTGTGTTTACAATCAACTCAGGTTTATGTCGGAATGGGGTTTCCTTATTTCGGGCTGGGTCAAGTTTTTTGCACTTCACTAGGATCAGATAATCAGGTCCGTGTCATTTTCGCCCGGTCTAGGTTATAGTGGCCATAGCAGCTGCAACCAGTCAGAACTGGAAACCAACAAAAATGGCAATAGACACCAACGACCAAGGACTTAAAACATAGAACTGGAAACCAACCAAAATGGCAATATACACCAATGACAAAGGACTTAAAACATAGAGTTGGAAACCAACAAAAATGGCAATATACACCATGACTGAGAACTCAACAACAGAGTATGCTATGCATATACTTTGAGCTCCAGTTATCCCTTGTCCACTTGGTATGTAAAAAAGCAGGAGGCAGTTGAATTACTAGCATTATTTGGGTTTTTGGGGGCGGGGCAATGGCAAAGATCTAAACTGTAAACCAATATAATGCTTGAACAATGATAATGCATACATAGGCATAGTGATGATTGATGAAGTAAAAGTTGACTGATGATAATAGTTCACCAACCTAAGCATCTCCTTGTTCTTGAAAAATTGAACACAAGGTGTTCCCATAATTCCAGCTGCCTCAGCTATTTCTGGATCTTCCTCAATGTCAATTTCAACAAAATGGACATGCTGGTCAAATTCATCTATTACCTGCCGTTGATGAATTTTTCCCCAAAAATTAGAGGCTAAAAAACTCTTGTTAAGCAGAGAATGAACCAAAATGAGGCCAATAGACCGCCATAGCAACAAGTCAACAACGACAAATCCAAGGAAGACTTCAATAAACAGACCAAACCACACAAATACACAGTCCTACGGAATTTTTTAAATTTTTGTTTCGTGGGGGGGGGGTGATATGTTCAAATACATGAAACCATAACCCAAAATCCCAGAGTTGAACCATGGATTTAAAAAGCACTGATTGTCTGTTGTATGGGTCGGAGTGTTGGCCCATAAAAAAGACGCACGTTCAAAGGTTGATGGTAGCAGAGATGAGAATGATTAGATGGATGTGTGGTTATACGAGATTGGATAGAATTAAGAATAGAGTAATTAGACACTTAGTTAAAGTGGCTTCCATCGAAGATAAGATGAGAAAATCAAGACTCAGATGGTTTGGCCATGTGAACAGAAGGAGTGTAGATGCCACAGTGAGGAGATGTGAGGGGATTAACGTTCCCGAAGGCAAAAGAGATAGAGGACGACCAAAGAAGAGTTTGGACAAGGTGATTAGAGAGGACTTGAAAGTTGTAGGGCTGACGGAGGACATGGATCAGGATAGGAGATAATGGCGGGATAAGATTAAGGTCTTAAATTTTAGAGAGTTGGCCTCGTAGCTGTTATTCGGTGTGCACAGTTTGTATGCAAGTAATACATGCATTTGGAAAGAGACATTTGATGCCCACCATCGTATGTTAAGGTATGGCACCTTCCTTTGCTATATTGCACTTATGTTTACATAGTTTTTGTCACCTGATTTATTAATATTTCTTAGTTTATTCTCTACTGCTTATGCTTAGTTTTATCCTTTTTTCATAAAAATATTTTTACAAAATCCTTCTTCTCTAAAATATTTTTCACGAATTCCTATTTTGTAGGTCTTCTGGAATCAGCTTCTCTACGGGCAGGAATGCCGGTAGAGGTAAAGTTGCCTACATCTGGATCTCCCCAGACCCCGCAAAAGGGGGCCCACACTGGGTGGTGTTGGTGTTGGTTGGTTGGTGATTGTCCAGCACTCCATAACAAAAGTAGAGGCAATTTATGGAGGGGACTGATGAATATCCCCACCCTGATTCCTCCTATCGATGTTGGGGAAGGCATCACTTCATCACTTGCAAATTAGTGAAATTACTATCTAAAAATTTTATTCACAGATGATCTACGTAGATAACAGGTAAACTCAGAGCACACGATGGCATATATTTGCTCTAGATGTAAACTAGCACAAGATCAATTAACGTAGAGAATCAAGGCAGAATTAAGCCAAATATCTGTCCAACGGTGCAGTTCCTACCCTATGTCTAAGCCTTAATATGCCTTATAATACACATAATACCAGATATTTTTCTTGCTATTTCTCATCATTGCATAACTAGAACATAACTTATCACAAATATAGACCTATTCCCATTCTTCTACTAGGGTGGACTAGTTGAATTACTTGTAACATAATTGCACTAGTGCTTGCAAACAGATATAAATTGTTACAATTCAAGCATATAAGCAAGCGAGCAAGAAGTATCAGTAGATGCATCACCTTTTACTAATAATGTCTCGGACATATATCATCAGGATAAGAAACTAACATAAATATCTTTATCGAACAAAAACTAGAATAAAATACATCCACCATGTTGTCAGCCTCCAAAACAACTGTCAAGGTGGCTAATTGCAATGCAACTTTGCAACACTACTCTAGTACAGATACGTGTTAGACACCTCCAATCTAGTGACAGCCAATAGCAAATCTGACACAAATCTTCGCTAACAAATATTGCACAGAAGTACCACAGAGTAACGTTACACTGCAACAAGTTTACCTTGTTAAGTATTGGCTTCAAGGTCCTACAAGGACCACAGGTTGGTGAAGTATAAAGAACGCATATAAGCCTAGGGCTCTCATGATACAACTTCCGCAAAGCGTACTGCCAATCAATTATAGCAAACGTAATTGCCTGAGCCTGAGTTCCAAAGTTAAACAATATTGAAGCTGAACATCAGTACAAGGAAGCAACAAGATTAAGAAAAGACACCTGTCCCTTGTGCTTGGTTAGAGTTATATCAAAGCCCTCTTGCACATCGCGGTCAGTGAGTTCCTTTTTAGCCTCTTCTTTTTGTGGCTGAAAGGATGACAGTGACAAACGTTTCAGTTTCACATAAACACTGCTGGATCTTATTTCCCCCAGGACAAAGGGCAACACACTATGCTAATTTAGTACATCACAATTAGCTGGTGAAAATTGTGGTAGAGCAACATAGGCAAGCTTTGTGGAACAAATATAGCTGTAATTCAGTACCTGATGAAACTCAATGAGTAGATCCTTGCTCGTAAGATATCTTTCAACTGATAATGCTGCAATGCATCCAGATCCAGCTGCAGTAACTGCTTGTCGCCATTCATGGTCCTATCAGCCCAAAAATGTCTTGTAAGTATCCCTCAGAATATGGATCTAACTTTAAAGGGCCATACAAGTAATTGCACAGTGACCAGATAGTACCCTTTTAAGAGAATATGTTCACAGTATATCGCTATCCATATAATATAAAGTTCTCAATTTGATAATGAACGATCAAAGGGTCTCCACTATACAGCATTTCATATTCACGCTGAAGTCAACTCATAACAAATCCTCCACCAATAAAGTTGAGCAATTTGGATTGCCCAAATCAACAGAAGTAGTACTGTTTTTAACCAATCAGTTCTACTACCACATAGGACACCCACCAAATATATTCTGAAATTCAGCAATGCAATTTAGGCCAACAAGAACAATGTACGGAGCAATGGCCAAGAGCTGTCTAAAAAGTGCAAGTAGAACAATAATGGAATATGCTTAAGCATGCATGCTCCAAGAGAACTAGTACCGAAAAACAAACAAAAGTGTGTAATACACCACATCCAGGATACTTTCCAAATAACTATGAAGTATAAACCGATGCTTCAGCTGAATGGCCAAGAATATATTAGACATACACATAGCTTAATTTTGACACCCACAGAATAACTTCCTAGATTGGCTTTCGCTTTTGGGTCTCTGACAACAGAACCTCACAGACATCAGCAGTCATCCGAGACAGAAAGTGGCCAAATAACGAAAGCTAAATGCCATGCCAGTGAGCAAATTTGCTTTGCAGCCGATAGTCATGCCAACAGTTATAAGGATGCATGTACAAGAAAACCTCTACAGCCTGACAAAAGAGATCACTGCTGCCAATGCTCCTTGATTTCAGATGGTCTAACAACCCAAAAAAACGGGGTAACAAAGTTTAAATCAACTTGTAACAAGAGGCTCAATATTCTGAATAGGTCTGTTCTGAACCAGCATTTAACCTTCCACCTCTGCACCCCAAACTTGATCAATAACAAAATATGATACCGGTTTAGGCCTCAAGCATGTTCCCAAACATTTAAAAGGTGATCAAGTCAAATACATAAAGGCTGGCATGAATATTATTAAGTTTCCATGAAAGCCAGGAAGATTCGATAAACAAGCAGTCACCTGTACATCTCCAGCAGCAAAGACACCTTCTACTGAGGTTCTTGCAGTTCCATCTTTCACCACGACATAGCCCGCACTATCAAGTTCAACTTGGCCTTCCAGCAGTTGGGTGTTTGGAGTATGACCAATACCATAGAATAAACCTCTAGCCTCAAGCACAGATTCTTCACCAGTATCAGTTTTCCGGATCAATACGCCAGATATTTGGCCTTTCAAATTGCTGACAACATCCACAGTTTCCGTGTTGAAGTGCACAGTGACGTTTGGGTTGTTGAAAACTCTGAAACATTCGCCATAACCAACCTGTTAAACAAACATTCAGATAGTTGAAGAATCAACGTAAAACTTTCTAGCAAACCAATCTGGACAGAAAAGAATCATCTCCAAGACTTTATACCAGAACAGATGCGGTCACGATTCACGACTTTAACAAAGTCATGTCTTGAAAGGAGAAAATACATCACTCGTTGGTCGAAATTCAAATAAGAGGCAGTTTATCCAATAAAGCCCAACAGCAAAAGTTATGGGTATCACTGGGCAGATTGGGCTAGTTAACTGCACTATCCCTAAGCAATCTTATATCTCTAGTTTCATAGTCAAAATCATCAGCCAATGTCATAATTGTAAATGATTCTGTACATGACACCATTACAAGGCAATAGCCACATGAACAGTTCAATATACGTTCAAAAGTCACAGTAAGGAAAATGGCTGTCACAAATCCTATAGACAACAAACTGAAGGCACGACTTCTTTGTCTGGCTGGGCAAATCAGGAGCAGAAGAACTTGAGCTCGGGACCCATAACAGCTTAGCGCCAGCCCAATGGATGTTCGCATTATTTACACAAATGAATTCTTCATTATGTGATCAGAATGTTTTTCATACTAGAAGACATACAAAGGGATGGGGGAACATGAACTGTTTTGAAAGGGTAAATCTGAAACACTTCCCATAATCATGAGACAAGGAGTAAGGATTACTGTCAATTTCAACTCAAAACTCAACTTACAGAATGCAGATATCCATGAAATAATAGGGCACAACAAAGTTACTTTAAGACACAACAGGGCATCAGAACTGACCTGTCTTGCATTGCTTTTGATGCCCTTAATTGGTCCCTGCGTACAAGTAAATGAACATGTCGAGCATACTTGGTTAGGTATAATGCTTCTTCTGTAGCTGTATCACCACCTCCAACCACTGCAAGCACCTGTCCCTTAAACAATGGCGATGCACCATCGCATATTGCACATGCACTAATCCCTCTGCTCCAGAATTCATCCTCATGGGGTAGCCGAAGCCTCTTAGCGGTAGCTCCCGTAGCAAAAATCACAGTATGGCAGTTAACCTGAAAAATGAAGGGCCAACTTTTTTATCAAACTCGCTCATAGATAATGTCTGAGAAGATGCGAAAGCACCATAAGAACCAGTCGAAATTTTAAACTACCAAGTTATTTGTCAACTCCCCAATAAGAAGGCCTGCTAACAGATTGCAGATTACACAATCCTAGTTTAAAAGTTAAAACTAATTTAATAGTCAAAGGCAGAAATTAGTGCCACAAATCAAGGTCCTAATAGTTTCTCAAGCATTAACTAATTTCCTTTCCTCGCTAGTTGAACAAAGCTTTCTATTCACTGACAAACAATACTTGACAGGATGCTAGAGCCAGATAAAAAATGTTTTATACATGGAAAGGACACCCCTGAAAGATTTAGGCTTTTTTACGAAGTCATCCAAAATAGGAATACTAACCATTTATACTTCTGAAATTGTATAGACAAATGGGTTGAAGCTCAGAGTATATTCGAGATTTTCTCTTTACTATAGATGGGGAATATTGGTTGTGCCCTATAAAGTTGGAGGGGTTACTTAGTAAGAGTTTAGAGGAGTTTGGGAGGAGAGATGGACAGACAGTTGCTGAAGGTTTGTCTTCCAAATGATTGCATCATGCATTTGGTTAGAGTCGGATTCTTCAAAGAACTGAGCACTACCCCAAGATGGTCTAAGCAAGCAGACCAATTTGGCTTTCTTTTGGGTGTGCGCAAGTGTGTCTGGGTATATATGTGCATGTATCTGCCCGCACATGTGTGTGCCAAGAACACCTTTTAAGTGCATTCTCATTTTGGCATAAGGGGGGTCTTGGAAGGCTTTGTCATCTTAGCAGCTTTTATGCCTTGCTCTCTTGGTGCATTCTCTTTCCTTTTCCTTATCAACTCAAGAAGGACAAAACAATTCTTTCTTGAAGTCTAAAAGCTGAATTTCATTTTTTTAACCATCTATCAGAAAGAAAATATATTTGGTCAGTACTTCAAGCTGAACTTTTGAAACAGCTTCTCTGCCGGTCAATTCAAATATGTCTTTGTTAAGAAAACGAAACCGAAAGGCCAGTTGGACTGGAGCAGGATAATTGAGCTTAGCAGTCCTTAAGCTATTCCTTCTCTTCTACATGCATCCAATCTTAATGAATTCATTGTTCATTCATGAGACTTGGCAGTCCGTGTTAAAAATCCAGAAAGAGCAAGAACTAGATCCTTGTCCCAACTTCTAGATCATCATAAGTGCATTCACCACTTTTCGACCACCCTTTCACGCATTATTAAGAAGAAGTAAACATGAATTTGTCAATACTGCACACTGCATACTTAAGCATCAACCCAAGTTTCTTCAATAGGTTAGGATGATGGGAAGTTCGACTTAAAGATTGGAAAAGCAAGAGAACATTACCAAATGTGCAAATCTGACAGCTAATTCAATCTTAACACAAGCACATAAGCATAGAGATAACCATTATTTAACAAGTACGCTCCTCACATTTTAATTAAAATAGGATGGTTTTGCAATTTGCAGAGGCCACAGCTTCCTATATGACTCCAGGGAAATTCATCTCTCACTCAAAGCCTTTATTCTTCCCCTTGTAAATTTCCCTTTTTGGCCGGGGGGGGTCATCTGTCAATCGAAACTTTTTCCTTTCCCTAGCATTTTCCCTTATCTTTTCAAGCTAAAAGTTACTAGTCCAAGGGAGGGGTTTGGTTCTAGGATATTCTTGGCAAGAGAGCAGCCAGTGTCTTTCTGGCTTTATTGTCTCCCAACTTTACAGAATATTCTGGTTTCAAGTTATACGCCTAGGTCACAAGATAGTGTTAGGAGACCTCAGTTTGTTAATTAAACATGTTTGGGCCATACCATCATCCTTCCTAGTAATGTCCGGCAGAAGATTAAGGCTTCCATTTGGATACAGTTGAAGAGATGAATGCCAATGCAACATGCTAATCCAAAGGTCAGATAAGGAGATCACTTACAATAGGTTCATTACTTATCACAAGGGCTAGGAGAAAGAAAATCATTTCTTCTCACATTGTACGATTGTGAATTACTGGATAGACTTTTTGGTGCTGAGGGTACTCATGGGATTGCACATCGCCTCCTTGGAACATATCCAAATCAAACATATTGAAAACAGCTATCAGTGTCCTTGCCTGTGAGATCAGGTTGTGTTTTTGTCTTCTCTTCGGTGCCTTGCTTCAGGAGATTTTCAGGTCTGCTTATGGCTAAATACGAGCAATCATGCACATAGGGGTTAGGCTGTCTACCTCTGGATCACCCAAACCCCGCAAAAGCGGGACCCATATTGGGAGTAGTTGTTGTTATGACTAAATACTTGAACATGTTTGGCATATTTTTTAAAATTTTATGTTGTTGAAAGACCTGTGGTTCTATGCAGTGTATAATTCTTTCAATTCTACCAATAAATTTTTCCTTATGTATAAAAATAGATAAACGTCTACTAACCTGCCCAAAACCCTCATCATGCCTAACTACCCAACAGATAGAAAGAAGAAAACAAATAGCATTCACAATCACAGTGCCAAAGAAAGCAAAGTAGAATGATATAACATGTGCCCTTCTATTCTAATACAAGGTTGTCAGGGAAGTTCACCTTTCGTTCACTGCTACGCACGGTAAAGGGACTGTTTTTGACATCAAGGAATTCCACATCTTCTTGGAACAACTCTGCTCCCCATCTTTCGGCCTGTCGCCGCATTCTATGTGAAAAAACACTTTAAACTTCATTAAGAAAATTTTCACAATAAAAACACAAATTTTCATAATATAAATACTTCAGACTACAGAGAAGAAGACAAGTTATCTATCTGATGAAATCTTCCCTCCATTTCACCTCCCCAAAAAAAAAAAAAAAAAGCTACAGACAAGAAAACTTATTAACTTGGCTCCAATGACTTACAGACCTATCCATTAAATCAGGACCAGTAATACCATCAGGAAACCCAGGAAAGTTCTCCACTTCTGTCGTAGTCATCAACTGCCCACCTGGCACACCACCCATTTGGAAACCTTCGAAGACCACTGGTTTCAAGTTAGCACGAGCTGCATAAATTGCTGCTGTGTACCCAGCAGGACCAGAACCAATTATCACCACATTCTCCACATCAGTGCCTACAAGAAAAACAGCATCCATATAATAGGGACAGTAAAAGCATGCTAATCCTTTCAATTTAGAACCAAGTAAACCGACTCTAGACACCAGGAGGAAAGGTACACCACCACCCAAAGTACAAACAATACTGAACAACACAAAATTCTGGAGTAGAAACAACTGGTAGATTTCATCATACCTCCCTCAAGATGAAACGAGGAATATATCATTTCTCCACCATTCAACATAACTTTGGTCCAATTTAAAGCCATGTTTCAACATTGTTCCCAGAATGTGCCATGCCAACACGAAAGTCAGAAATATTAATCTTGGTTTCAAGGTGCTCGCACTTTTCTTTTTCCTCCTCTTTCTCTTTAGTGAAAAATCCAAACCAGACAGAAGCCATACATATTTAAATTCCTTTTCCAACATAATTAGTTTTCTCAAAGCTTTCTAGAAGTTAAAACATTTGCGTGCACAATTGAGATGCTAACATGGCAGCGGCATCGTAATTTCATCAGTGGTGTCTCGGTGAAGCCCAGGCACCAGGCTTGATTGAGGTTATTCCTTATTCGTGAAATATGTCCATATTCAGTATTCACATCCATATCCTACGAGTTTCGCTAAGATAGGGCGTAGGGGGTGGTCAGATACAGCAAACTTATCCTTAGATGGCAGAGAGGTAGATTCTGTTTGACCCTAGATTGAAAACAACTGACTGCCTACTACTCCACAGAAAGGAAATAAGTAATAGTTTAAGATGCATTTTACTTTAGTCCGCTATAATCCAATCGAAACAAAATTGCCCAAAATCCGCTTTTTCACCTATATATGAAAAAAGCGGACATAATCAGTAGAATGTGTACAAATCAGAAACTTCCCAGCCTGCAAAAGTTTCTCTCATCCCAAAACATCACAATATGACATGGCAGTGGCATCATAGCTTATCACTGATGTCTTGGTAGATACTCCACGACAATAATGAACGTGAAATGCACGTGCCATTCAATGGTATGGCATCATTTGTAACATAATGATATCCATATGACCCTAACACTCAACGGTTCAACTACCCAAAGCCTCATGAAACTCAGTGCAACAGCAATCACCCTTCCGAGAAACACACACGAGAATCCCGGGGGGGGGGGATTGCAAGTACCCAAATACGATTCCCAGGAAAATCCGTCATAATTTCGCTGCAAATTCCAATTGAGTATGACACCATGAATTGACCAACCTTAAATTGACTAAGAATGCCACAAAACTATGAACAACAAAAACCCTCATTAACTAATGAAACAAAAATCAAATTAACAAGTGTGAATAACCTGAAGAGAAGGATTGGAGCTCTCCAGCAGAATCCGCGGCGGCTCTAATGCGAAGACCCATATGAGAATTCGACGACCCAGAAACGCGGACTGAGTTAACTTGGTGAGTAGGCAGGCGGGTCGACCAGGATTTGAGGAAGACTAAGCTAGCAGACTGAGTATGAAGAGAAGCATATAAAGGAGAGTGAGCTGAAGTGCCGAGTGGGATACCGAGTCCCATCATCCTGGTAGCCATTGTTGGGTTCCGACCATACGCTGAGCTCAGCTGCTCTCGAGGCCTCTGCTATGAAAGGGGGGAGAGAGAGAGAGAGAGAGAGAGAGAGAAGGGGGATTTAGCTTGTGCTTTACAAGTAGCAGTAGTACTGTAGTAGGATTGATAGAACTGTTCGATGTGCGAGAACAAAAGATAACGAGTTGTTGGCTCTCGGCCACACCCGTTTATCCCGCACTGTAACCGGATCTTCTCTGCCCGCTGCTTGTTACTTACCGTTTATCGGATGCTTGGATTGTGATTTGTCAAATGTGGTGGGCAGGTGCTACTGCTGCCTGCTGGTACTCAAGGATAACATTCACTGATAGTGTACTATTTACCACTTTGCTTTTTATTACTTTTTATTGTTTGTTGTTAAACTCCATTACTCTTTAGCAATAACTGCAAGTTTTGATTATTGAAATGAATTGATTCTTGAAATGAAAACTTCTATATCCAATCCCTAACTCCTTTTTAAGAAATGTCAAAAAATATTTTTGAAACATGTTGTATGCACATATATTAGGCTAGTTGTAATAATATACATGTAGAGTTTGTCGATGATCAATATTATGCATGTAACAATTGAGGTATATATAGCTAAGATTTTAGTTTTAGATGCCTGTCTATATTTTGATAAGAACAATATGCACACCGATGAAGTCATTGTTATTGCTGAGACTGCAACACCCACACATATCATTGAAAACTACTCAAATAATTGCATGTAACATAAGCCATTCATAAACAGAACCAGAACAACACTTAATATTAACTATGTTATTGAGATATCGCAGTCCTTGTCTTTTCTCGCAACATTACAGAGGCAATTGTTGGCGTACTACCCCTAATCAATTGAATGCAATCTAATAAGCTATGACCACAACTAAAGTTGCCACTGCCATCAAAGCATTTTGTTGCTTCTTGAGCCCGATAGAATCCATGATTGTAACCCTGCCAATTTAATACAAAAATTATGGTGAATGTTCATTGCAGAAAAGACTAATAGAGCAAAAAGATTCGATCACATGACCATGTGAAACAACTATTTTTCTCAATATCTATCTCTGTACGTGTCTTGTAGTTTAGGCAATTCGTATTTCAAATCTTAAGTTTTTTGGTTGAAGAAAATCTCGAATCAAAAAGTAAATCTAGAATCTAGTTTTTAGACAACTTATTGTTCGATTAACCAAAATATCGATTACAAAACCTGAATAAAGACCCAACCAAAAGTTGTAACCCGACAATATCTAGAAGCAAATAATTACACTGTAGGTCCAAGAAACAAGCATGTTACTCGTTGCTATTTGGACTTTTCTATCATTTTATTCCTTACACGAGGCCAAAATGACACAATTAATACATGTGTTGTATCTGTGTGTGCATAGGGGGCAAGGCACATATGTGGTTGAGTACTTATTATTATGATAATTGGGTGAAAACTTAAAGTTACGTGAATCAATAATGGAGATACCCTTGACATTGTTGAGATATAATAATAATAATAAAGTTTTGTAAAACAGATGATCAACGTCTTTCGAAACTTTAAATTTTAAAGGTCCAAATTCCAAAGATAGTCGCACATAATTTATTAGTGCGTGTGCCAAGATATACTATCCTAATAGGCAAGGATGACACTTTACACATTTTCCTTCCAGGTTCGATCTTGAGGAAAGACGCATGCTGCCTGTTTGTGAGGGTATGTGTGTGTTTGTACAAATGGCATGGGTCATTCTTCCCAACCTGTTGCAGCCTATTGTTGTCATTTGAGATAGGATTCCCGTGGGTTGGACTCACATAGCAAAAAAATTTGATATATATAGACTATTCACTGAACCATGGCAGTGCGCTAAGTATTTCGACATTTTCTACTGACAATTGGATTTTAGTTCTCATTTGTTTTCCCCAAGTGTTCTACAATGTTATTCACATAGAGTTCAGACACCAAAAAAAAAATAAAATTATGTGATGTTTGGTTGAATGTAATACAATATAATCAATTTTATATCGTAATCATGATTACATAATCTGTAGTAACCACAATTATACGACAATTCTTATTTGCAATAATTCTTTATAACCAAACAAGATAATGGAAACACAATTACAAACTTGACTGTATTATAATGTTGCTTACATCAAACTAAACATTACCTTATATGTTATTATTGGAACAATCAGTTACATCATGTTTTAAACTACGTATCAACTTCACCTTGTGCATATTCCAATAATAGTAATGTGAGCAAAAGAAATATCCGTAAAAGAAAGAACAAAATGGCGTAAACTACGTTCAAAGTCATCAACATAGACATACGAAGCATTTGAGCGGGGCATTCAAGAGCCAACAATCGTTAGAGCAAAGGCAGTGGTGAGCCTTGCTTTTGGCTCACCGGTGGGGGTCCACCACTACCACATCAACCCTCTCTCAAACTTTTTGTCTCACAAGCCTCACTCTCTCAAACGGTTGGCTCAACACTTTGCCTCACCAAATAAAATAATACAAATGGACCCCACACTTAATCATATTTAATTGTTTTTGTTTTTATGTTTTAGTTGGTTATTTGTGTTTATTTTTTGTGGGATAAATAATGTGCACATAATAATTCGGTGAAACAACTACTTAGAGAGTCATTTTTTTTTTAAGAAATACAAGAGAGTAATTAAAATGCTTAACACATGTACCAATATGGAAATTACGAGAGTTCGATAATTAAAAAAAAGATACACCGGGTAAGGAGCGAAGGGCGAAAAATTACAATCGTTGAACAATTGAATTATTAGAAATTACAAAAAGATGATCAATGAACTATCTAGTTTGTTGACGACTCGAATTTTGCTTCCATATTTCCTCAATTAAGTCCGTTTAAAGAGTTGCATGCGTGTGGGAGTGCAAGTGGTGAGCGAAGTCAATTAAATAGGCAAAATTCTCACACAAAAAAAAAGGAAAAGACATGGCCTTTCGGTGCAAGCAGAGGCAATGCTCTCCAACCGTCCATTTCCTTGCTCTGCCCATGACAAGCCCGGAAAAAGCAGCCCAGCCCACCTTTTTTGTCCCACTCCAGGCCCAAGAAAAGGGGAAACCAGCCCCCCCAAAACGACGTCGTTTCAGGGGGGAACGACAAAAAAAAAATAGGCCGCAGGGCCGCTTGCGTCCCGCAGCCTTCCCCAGGCCCAGCTTCCCAAGCCAACCGTTGCAACTCCTCGGGCCAATTGTCGGCTCGCCCACTCCGTTTTTGGCCCGCGGGCCAAACGTTGCAACTGCTCTTAGATATACAACAAAAACTATCTCTTGCATGTAGAATTGTTTTACGAAACATTTTGTGATGCGAAGATCCTTTCCATTCACTTTATTCAGTATCATTTTAAGTGGTATAAAAGGCGAAGGAACCTAAAAATCATTATTGTTTGGGAACTTCAATTACAGTATAAAATCTTTTTCTTAGACCCTGTGTCCATTTGTTTAACTTTTTGGTTGAGTTGAGTTATTAAATATGGTATTAGAACCATTCTGAGATATCAATTGAAAAAAAAAGAAACCATTCTGAATGAGAGGGATCATGTTAAAATTTTAGTAGATCCCATATTGAATTATTTCATAAGGTAGGATGAGTCTTTACAACATTCATACTTCAAGAATAGCTTACATTTGCGTGAATAGGCGTATTATATGAGTCTTCAACCATCAATTTAAACTTTTGGTTGAGTTATGAATTCTCGTACAATTAGATACTAATCCTTAAGTTTGAACACAAATGGTCTATTGTTTCAGTGTTTATGAGCATTAATTTAATGCTCCCCACCCCCTCACAATTTAATCTTACTGATTCATTATTGCTCATTTTCACATCTCTTTATTATTTCTTACAACTTCTTATATAACTAAAATTAAATCTTGATACTCGTTACTCCTTATCACTCACATCTAAGATAAATGCTGAAATGAACAGACCCAAAGCATGATGGTTGATGAACAACACATGAGTTGTGGAAATGGAACATACCCTGGCACTCCAATGAAAAAGGTCCAGTAAACAGGCACTGAGACTTTAGTGAGCCCAGCCCAGAGAGGCGGAGAGCATAGCAAGGCAGTGCTGATCATGATCAAGAAAGGTGAGAGAGAAGAGGAGTTGAACTCCGGGTCAAACATTGTCCTGGCTGCTACCCTTTCATTCGTACTCATACATTGAGCTGTAACGAAGGGTCCCACGATGGAGGAACACTGTCGACCCGTATTTAGTCATAGACAGAGAAAGAGGAGAGAGAAACACACAGGGGAAGACGAAGAAAAGTGCGAAGGAAACGCCGAGGATCACGGAGGCGGAGGCCTGCGCTGCGTTTCAGCCGCCATCATCCCAACCCAGAAACCTGGAAAATCCGGCGGAACAGAAGGAAAGGTTGCAGGCGTAGTAGAGGAGAGGGAAGCAAAATCTTGATCCTAAATTGGAAGAATAGTCAAGGATTTGGAGGAATTGACAATTGAGGTTGGTAGTCGAATACCCATTTGAAATTATTGGATAGTTGCAAAGAATTGGGATTAATTTGGCATTGATGTGCTTGAATGTTGACATGATTACAAACCCAGAAAGAAATCTGCCAGCTTTGAGGGATTAGTGGTCAAAATGTCAATTAAGGGTTAATTCCTCTTGTTCAATGCGCAATTGCTATATGTTGTTTTACAGAAGTTTAAAAGCCGCCAAAACAAGAACATTTTTTCCTGCTAATTTTATTGTTAGGATTCACATCTACACTGGGTGGCGGTATGTTTGTTATTGTTGTTGTTGTTGTTGCTGTTATTGTTGTTGCTGCCACTGCTGCTGCTGCTGCTGCTGCTTATTTTTAGAAGCTAAAGTGAGGCCTAGTATGAGTATTGTGCGATACTTCTGTTATGGGAATGGAATTTCAAGGTAAATATTCTGCTAATTTTAGAACATATGGGCTGAACTTGATCTTGGAACTGTGGCTGAAAAGGATGGATTTTGCTTTAGATTTGCGAGAAGTCACGTGCTCCTGGTGGAATCATAAAGATTAATGAGGTTTTATGAGAGTTTTACTTGGATTTGGAATATAGTTGGTTATGGTTTTATATTTCTGCTAGGGTTAGTGAAATGCTATCCTATTATTATTAGGGATATTATATTTCCCTATTGCTATTAGGAGTTGTATTAGTTCGTAATTGGGAAGGTTACATACCTGTAAACAAGGGGTTTATGAACCTTTGTTGATTATCCATTATTGAATATGGATTATTGAATAAATATTGATTTGAGCACATAGATGCCAATCCCTTTCTTCCCTTTTTCTCTCTAAAATTTCTCCCTTTCCTTTTCTATGTCCGATCGCTATCAATTTGGTATTAGAGCAAATTCTTGATTCTAAGGCAATCCACATTCTAAATTCCACTGCCAGCCAAGCTAAAGGTTTGAAACAATGAAAAAAAACCCCCAGAATTCACTGTTTCAAATCTGCGAACCTGCAACTACCTGCTTTACACAGGCAGCAGCCTCAACCCACCACGCCCTGCTTGCTGGAATTGCTGATGTGTTTGCGGTGCTCTGCCGCTGCTCACTGGTTGCTGATGCTGCTGAGTGTTTTACAAAGAAGCTTGTTGAAGTCCCTGGTTGCTGCCTCCTTCTACTCTGAGGAACTTAAGCCCGAATCAATATGGTATTTCGCTACTCAGGTTAGGTCAACATTGGTACTTGTTGAATCTCTTCCGTGATTTTAGGACTTTAGATTATTAGTAGATTGTCAATTATTTGCGTGGAGCTAAAATTATTTTCTTTTTTCAAAAAAAAATAAAAAAATCATAAGGACTATTAGGATAGTCACATAATTTCCTTTATTATATTGCTTGCTATGAGTGCTTTAGGAGTAGCTTATTATTTGAATTACTTTTGTATTTTGTGTTGATTTATTGGTGTCGGAAAAAAAGATCTTTTCTTGCATGCCACTTACTAGAGCAATGCATTAGAACGAAGAATTGATGGAATTGATAAAAGACTTGAAGAACTTGACAGAAATGGAATCATTACAAAAAGGAACTAATTACAATATTTTAGATTTGGCCAAAAAATGGGATGCTAGGGGGGATGAACTTAGAGAGTCACTTTAGGAAAAAGGGAAGGGAAGCCACCAGTGCATTCTTGGGGTGGAGGGTCACATGCAAGGCCTCCAAAGTACCATCATGGGTTTCTAGAACTCATTAGGCAGGGTCCAAAGGGAGATAGTCTGCCTAGGTGAACCATTTATCGCCTTGCGGGATGAAATGCAATAGAAATTGAAAGAAAAATATTTGCCTTTGTTCCATAAAAGACAAATGATGGATTACTAGTTGAATCTGAAACAGTTGAATTCTAGTTTGTCAGATTATTGTGCCCAATATGAGGAAATGAAGCTCAGATGTGCTGTTAGAGAAGCACAATGGGAAATGAAGCTCAGATGTGCTGTTAGAGAAGCACAACGGGTCACTAGGACTAGGTTCATTAACAGGCTTAAAGATGACCTTCAAGGAGAAGTTAGTTTGCACTACCCTAAGTCTTTAGTGCAGGCTTACCAAGAGACCCTAGAAATAGAGAAGTACAAAAAACCTTCCTATTCTCTTAGGTGGACTTCCCATGTCATGGAGTCTAATAATTCTTTTCAAAAGTTGTCCAGCGAGCTTATGAACCTTATCGCATTTTGGCATTTTGCAACATGTTAGGTCCAAAGCATATTTGATTGGCTTACCTCCTGTTAGTCTTGTCTTTAACCTTGAAGATTTGAACTTTATCGAGGTACTTTTGAGCCTTCCATGTTTTGTGCGCGTATCACTGGTGGTTCCACGACTTTTCAGTTTCGGTAGTTTCAGTACGTCGTTTTCCGCCATCTGCTGTCGATGATGTTGAAGCCATAGTGGAAGATGGAAGATGAGATTGTTAGTATTGCTATAGGAGGTTTTCAACACTTTCTGGTTAGTTGGAAAGATCGTCCCTAGGCTTGTATTCATTGGGTTCGTGAAGTTGTGCGTTGCATATATCCTGATTTGCTTGATGGGGTATCTTCATGACACCTCTCCTAGGACGAGTTTTTTTCAAGACGGAGAGAAATGATGGAATCATAAAGAATTAAGAAGATTTTATTAGAGTTTTACTTGGATTTGGATTACATTTTGTTATGGTTTTCTATTTCTATAAGGACTAGTATTATGCTATCCTATTCTTTTTAGGAATATTATATATTCCTATTTCTATTAGGATTTGTATTAGTTCATACTAGGAAGGTTACATACCTATAAATAAGGGGTTTATGAGCCTTTGTTGATCACCCATTGTCGAATATTGATTTGAGCACAGAGATGCCAATCTCTTTCTTCCCTCTTTCTCTCTAAAATTTCTCCCTTCTTTCCTTTTCTATGTCCGATCTCTATTAGCTCCTCTAGTAGATATGCTTGTGATTGAGAATTCTAATTTGGGAAAATTTGGGATGATGAACATGTCAAAAAGCCAATGGGAAACATTGCGCTGATGAAGATGTCAATAGCCCTTTTTCAATGGGAAAAATTGGGATCAATGAATATCTCAAAAAGCCAGTGAGCATCTCAGTTTACTGATTTTCACTTTTTAAGATTCATAATTTTGATAAAGTGCCCCATTTTGGGGGCCATAATGTATAGAAGGTTTTTGTCAACAAAAAAGGATTGAGTTTGCCATTCCTAAAACTTCAGGGTGATGAATTATTATTTTAACAAAATAGTGAGCTAACTTACTGAGTAAGTGGCCATACCTCTATGTATAAGTGTCAAAGGTTCTCTTGTTGTTTCATCTCTTCTTCTCTCGCTAGATATATCAACGAGATGTAGATGGAGTGTGCCTAGTATCTGGGCCTGAATTGTCTTATTATCTCCTTCTACAGTTCTGCATGAATTCTAGCCTTGGCCCTCAGTGATTAGGTGCCTGGGAGGCATGTTTTCCAAAAGTGAGGTTGGTAACAATGGCAATAGACACTATGAATGTTTAGGGGGAAAATATTGGTAGTTGATTTGAGTAGGACATGAATACGCCATAGAGGGTATTAGATACTAAGTCCATTTATCCTGAGAAGAACATCTTAGTATTTTGGAAACATGAGGAGTGGAGATATTATTTTATGATACCACTGTATTAGTAAAGGGTAATTAAGGTGTGATTAATTCTAAGTTTTTAATTATGACATCTTGTACTTTATTTTTACATTGTGGGTACTGCAATTGTTTGCCTGGCACCCATTTATTAACTTGCATGAAAGAGCCTGATATACTTTATAGGCACACAGACCAGATTTGTGTGTTGTTTTTAGGGTGGGGTGTCATTATCTTCTGCAATGCTTATTGGTCTTGTCTATTTGCCTAAATTTCTTGGGTCTCAGTGTGTTGTAAATTTGTTCTGGAGGGCCTAAATGATTCATCATGTATTTTACAATGTCTGAATGTACTCAAGGTTTAAAAAATTAGTATTTTGCATATGGGGTTCACTTCTTAAGAGAGCAACGATACAATTACATTGTAAATCAATGATTGGCAACCAACACTTGCATAAGTATATGTCAAGTCAACTTGATTCAGGATGATGCTTTGTGCAATCATCGGTTAGACATGTTCTTATAAAGTGGTATGGTCTAAATTGCTTTAAGGGTTGTGAATGGAAAGGTTATAAATGTAAGGGACCATAAGCCTCTAAGCCTCGGGATTCTGCAGGGGAAAACTTGGGAATGTCCTGAGATCTACTAAAGAGTAAAGACAATTACGTGTCAATATGATAATGCCTGAGCAAAAGGAGTATATATTACTAGAAAATGTTAACAAAAGCCTACTTGGACAAGTTTTGTGTTTCCTTAAAATTGATGATCTATGATTGTGTTAGACATTTGGAATCCTTTCAGATCATATTGTATTACATATGAAATAGGCAATGGTGCTGGAGTGGATTGGGAGATTGATTATGGTTAAGTTGGTTTTTTAAATTTTTTTAAATTTTTGACAATGGTATTTTTACGCTTTTATGAAGTGTCCTTTTTCAGGAGGACAAAAATTTTGACATGTGATTACCTACAAAGGACGGAAACATTCTTTATGCTTCTTGTGTGAGAAGACTTGGCTGTGATTTATCACTTATTCGTTGACATTTTGCTAGAGTTCCTTCGGAGTTAGCTTTTAATTGTTATGGCTTTAGTTGGGTTGTGGCTGAACTCGTTGGATAACATATAATGGCTTGGAGATTACTCTTTCAGAGGTGGGGCCATCCCCCTAGTTTTTGAATAATTTCGATGGAGAAAAGTAGAGGAGCTTCTGATGGCATGGACACTTCTCTTGAACTGTTGAGCATACAGGATATGTGGATGAATGCTTTGTATTTGTCGGAAAAAAGGAGGACCTTTGTTCCTCTTCCGTTTATGTGGGGTCTCTAGTCTCTCCAGCAGTGCAATGTGCAAGAACCCCTGTGCCTTCCCGTGCATCCCCCCCCCCCCCAAAAAAAGAAGGAACGAATGCAGAATCTATACTTCAAATCCAGAACAAGTGTTGGATCGAATTCTTTTAAAGGATCGGAATCGGTCTACTCACATTTCACTGAGTTCAGACCCAGGACTTGTAACCTGGCGTGTCATTTAGCACCTCCTACGCCCCTGCCTTGCCATTATCAACGGAAGACATGACCAGTTTAGTCCTCCAGGACTCGTTATATTGTAATGTAGAGTGTGATTGTCGCACTCTAACTGGAAGTAGCTTGCCTTAACTGCACTTGAGCTAAGCTTGCATCTGTGTATAACGCATTTACAATAAAGATGGAACAAATCTGGTTACCAAGTGGTACAAATTGACCACTCATTCCTTTCTGCATGGTGTTCATATACTGATGCATTTACATGCTCTGGTGTTATAGGTTTTTCATAACAGATGGCTGGGAGTTCAGGTGGCAGCACTGATCTTGATAGTCAGTCAGATGATAGCTACCAATTTGAGAGACTGCGTATAGAGCCCCACTTTAGCTCATTTGTTTGTCCTTTAACAAAACGGGTCATGCGCGATCCTGTAACCATAGAAAATGGGAACACTTTTGAGCGGGAAGCAATTGAGAAATGTTTCAGGGAGTGTGAGGCTAGTGGTAGACGGCCTACATGCCCCTTAACTAAACAAGAATTGAAAAGCACACGTTTGAATCCCAGTATAGCTCTGAGGAAGACCATCGAAGAATGGGCTGATAGAAACGAAGCTGCACAGCTTGATATGGCACGTAGGGCATTGTCTACAGGAACTTCAGAAAGGGATATTCTTCAGGCCTTGAAATATGTGGAATACATTTCAAAAGGAAGCAGGTCAAATAAGCATGCTGTTCATAATGGAGAGATAGTACATTTGATTATTGACATGTTGAGGAATGGCAGCAGAAAAGTCCGATTTAAAGCTTTAGAGACCCTTCAAGTCATTGCAGAGCAGGACTCGGATATGAAGGTTATTCCTAGTTTAGTATTCGACGTTGAAACTTTTTACGCAGTTTTATTTTTGATAAGGTAAAAAGTTGTTGGAATTACTGCTAAAGGTTTTATGTTGCATGCAGGAAATAATAGCTGAAGGTGGCACTGTGCGTACCATAGTGAAGTTTTTGTCTCGCGAGCAGTCTACTGAAAGGGAGCAAGCAGTCTCTCTTTTATATGAGCTTTCTAAATCTCAAAGCCTCTGTGATAAGATTGGTTCTATAAATGGAGCGATCCTTATGTTAGTTGGGATGGCAAGCAGTAGGTCAGAGAGACCCGAGGCTGTTGAGAAAGCTGATAAGACACTGAGCAATCTGGCACAGTGTGAAAATAATGTGCGGCTGATGGCTGAAAGTGGGAGACTGGAGCCCCTTCTAAAACTGCTCCTTGAGGGTATTTGCTCTTTCCGTTCAATACTTCTGCTCTATTTGCCTGCTTAAACTATGAAAATGTGCTTAAAATGTGTCATGGAAGTATACGAGTGCTGCTACCTTGTCTTGCTTCTAATCTAAGCTTGTGAGATTGTGGGCCATTAACTCTCTCTCTCTCTCACTCTCTCTCTCTCTCTCTCTGTGCATTGCTAGTTTATGCCTAATATGTGAAACTACGACCTGATTTCTGATGTTTTTGAGATGGGTAAGTAGGATGAGGAGCAATTACTTGATAACCTTGAAATTCTTGGATATATCCCACTGATCTGCTGCTTAAAAGTCTCTGTTTTATATTAGTTGTGATGCTGCGCTGTCCATACTTACCGTCAGATTCTCTTTGGATGTGGTGTGACTTGTGCTTTGCTTCTTCATGGTGGTTTGGTTGGTGAAGTTATGACAAGGTGAACATGTTGATGGTTGCAGAAGCATAGAAGGGGTAGAGTTTTTAACCCTTGCATTTGTATCATCTATATTTTCCCAAATGAAATAAAGAATGACGGTAGACTTCTTTACTAGGCTTAGAGAAGACCACTAGAATATTTAGGATTGTGGGAGTTTCCCTTTTCAAAAAGGTGGGGCCAAAGGGTTCTAAAAGTTTGTTCAATACAGGGCCAAGTGTTCTCTGCAGGGTGTTGCAGTCTCGCAGAGAGGCTTTTCAAAATAACTAATATATTGTCCATCTGAATAAATATTTGGCATTTTGCTCTTTCATCCCTTTTTCTCCCAAATCAGGGTTTTCTTGTTTCATTTTTCTTTATATAATCAAGCAGATAATGCTGCATTTGGTTGGTGTATGGGATTATGTACCAGATAAGAAACTAAGAGCTTCTACTTTGAACGTGCGTGCCCGTAGGCATTTCTTGTTTATGATGAGTGTTTACTCTGTCACTGGACTGAGCCTGAAACATGCACGTCTACTTTGCAGGACCACCTGAAACTAAACTATCCATGGCTAAATTCCTGGGCGACCTAGCTCTGAACAACGATGTGAAGGTCCATGTAGCTCAAACTGTAGGTTCATCACTGGTGAATCTTATGAGACATGGGGACATAGGGTCAAGAGAAGCCTCCTTGAAAGCTTTGAACCAGATATCATCATACGACGCAAGTGCAAAGGTTCTAATGGAAGTGGGAATTCTTCCTCCCTTGGTGCAGGACCTTTTCACTGCTAGCGCAAAACACCTCCCTATGCGATTGAAAGAGGTTTCGGCAACTATTCTTTCAAATGTTGTGAATTCGGGATGCAACATTGGCTCTGTCATAATAGGACCTCAGAACGAAACCCTGGTGTCTGAAAGCACCTTGCACAGCCTCCTCCATTTAATCAGTAACACTGGTCCATCAATTGAGTGCAAACTTCTCCAGGTTCTTGTTGGACTTACCAGTTATCCCACCACTGTTCTGAATGTGGTTGCTGCCATTAAAAGTTCTGGTGCCACCATTAGTTTGGTTCAGTTCATTGAAGCTTCACAAAGGGATTTGCGTTTAGCCGCTGTAAAACTTCTCCACAACCTCTCCCCTCATATGGCACAAGAATTAGCTGAAGCCTTGCTTGGCTCAGCTGGTCAACTTGGAAGCCTTCTCAAAATTATATCAGAGAATGTTATAACAGAAGAGCAGGCTGCTGCAGTTGGCCTCTTGGCTGAACTCCCTGAAGCAGATTTGGCACTTACACAGCAAATGGCAAGGGAAGGTGCTCTCTGGCTTCTCGTATCAAAAGTGAAGAGGATCAGGCAAGGAGAAACAAGGGGTGGCCGCTTTATGACCCCATACCAAGAAGGGCTTGTTCATTCCCTCGCGCGGTTCACTTACCCAGTTGCTGAAGACCCCGAGATATTGTCACTGTGTCGCGAGCTAGATCTTGGAGCATTGTTCATCGAATTGCTCCAGGTAAACGGACTTGATAATGTGCAAATAGCTTCTGCTAGGGCTTTACATAACCTTTCTTCACAATCGATAAAATTGACACAAAAGCTGGAGGTGCCACCACCGGGGGTGTGTGCATCGATATTCTCTTGTTTTAGCAAACCCCCCGACATGATAGGACTATGCCCAGTTCATGGGGGTCTGTGTTCTTTGCGAGAGACATTTTGTTTGGTCGAAGGGCATGCAGTTGACAAGTTGGTAGCCCTTTTGGATCACACAAATGAGAAAGTAGTTGAGGCAGCACTGGAAGCGCTATCCACATTGCTGGATGACAGGGTGAACATTGAAGAAGGGGTTATGATATTGCATAAAGCTGAGGGAACGAAGCCCATTTTCGAGATTTTAGTGGAGAATCGTACAGAAAACTTAAGAAACAGGGCGGTTTGGATGGTGGAGAGACTCTTGCGCACTGATCAAATAGCATACGAAGTTTCGAACGATCAGAACGTAGGAACTGCCCTTGTTGATGCTTTCCAACATGGAGACTACCCCATTAGACAAATTGCAGAACGAGCATTGAAGCACGTCGATAGGATCCCCAATTTCTCAGGGATATTCCAGAACAATGGATGATCTGCCCCTTTTTCCCTCCCTCCCCTTCTTTCCTGATTTTGCAGATAATTTATAATCATAGAGTTGAAAGAGTTACTTGTCAAACCTCCCTACAAAAGGGTTTGCAAATGGAGTGCATTTGTGAAATATGTTTGTATCCTATTTCCCTGTTGTAATTTGTAAAGGTCCATTTTTTTCAATTTTGTTTTGACTACTTGCCTGTTGTAGTTTGCTATATTCTTGATCAATGAACATGTGTATTTCACAGGATAAGGGGTTTTGTGGACTATTTTCTGAGTTATGTGGAGTTTTGTTTAAATAATTAGGTTTGTGCCTCGAAAGCGTTGAATGCACTCATATTTTCCAGTCTACAATGCTGCAAAATCAGGGGAATCAGAATCCTGCTAGAACATTAAGGCACTACTGCATGATCATGATACAGTTGATATCTCTGTTACTCTGCCTCAAGCTACACAGGTATAATGCCTACATGCATGTACACATGTCCAGAACTCGTCCATTTTGGATGCTTTGATCTGACAACGAAGTGTCGAGTGTCCACATCCATGTCGGGCTGATAAGTACCCCCCAAAAAAAAAGGAAAAAAAAACTCTCCCTTCTTGTTTCTTTTTCCTTTTTTCTATTTGTGATATTTCGGGGGGTGTTGGCGTAGATTATAACCTACACGGCTACACTCAGGTTTGTAGACCTGGATTGTTAAAAATGATAATATTTCTATTTTTGAAAACCATCTCTTATTTTCAGTGGTACCCTTTCTAAAAACATAAGGTTTATATTGCTCAAATTGCTTCAACTCAACAAGTTTATATATACAGATCTACAGTATCAGTGTTGGGACTTTTTCTTGAATAAATTATAAGTACATCATAGATTTATAAACTCAGCTATGAGATACACTAATTTTTTCTTAAAAATAAGTTCTAACACTCGACGATTTTTGCATCCAAACTCCTACAAAGGTCAGCTTACTCTTCTAAAAAGAAGCTCATACCTAAAAAGATACAAATGTATATAATTTACCTCTTGAAAACCGTCATGCCATTAAATAAACTAATCGATTTCGAAGGATCAACAAAAAAATTTCATGGTCATGTTTTTAACGAACAACCCATTGCCAAATTGAATACAACCTAATATGTCACACAAAATTAATGCAAGCAATAATTAGATGAGCCTAGCCAAAATCTAAAGATCATGAATGATGATCACAATCATAATAGTCAATCTGCACAGTTTTGAAGATACCCAAGTGATAAACTTCTTTAAACAACAACACTTCTCAGTATGAATCCCGCTAAGTGATAAATTTTTTTGATCACAGGAAAAAAAAAAAAAAACAAAAAGGTAGAACATAAATCATTTTAAAAAATTAATAACAAACTCCAAAGTACCTCAAATATATATGCTATCGTTCCTAACGTTATAGGTTTTTCGGAAATTTCGTGCTACAAAATTGACACAGATATTATATTTATTGAACAATAGATAAAAGTTACACAAACTTCATAAATAAAAACAAAATAGAAATCCTTGTTGAGAGATTAATTAGAAAATGACATACAAGATTCAATTCATGTATACGATTTTAGTTTACAGAAGAGAGAGAGCTGAGAAGATGAAATCACAAGTATTGAAATTTTGAAAGCAACTGTTCAGTAATTAAATGCTTAAGACCTCCTCCAATTGTTGCCTCGTGAGGCAAAAAGGAGGAGAGAAAAAGGGGTGAGGCCAGGCAATAGCTACATCAATTGGCTCACGGCTCGCAGCTCGTGGGAAGGCTTATGGCCATAAGCCGGCTTGCGGGCCTTTTTTCGTTTTTTAAAATTTTTTAAAATACTTTTAATTAGTTTTTCTTTTTTTAGTATAAAAATAAAGTTATATGCTATAGAGTGGATCCATAGGTATTATTTTATTTGGTGAGTCAAAGTGGTGAACATTGCATTACAGAGAGGTAGAATTGTAAGCCAAAATGTTGGCTCACAAATTGATATGACAGAAATAAGTCTCGCTGATGAGCCCAAAAAAACAGGCTCACCACTTCAAATGCTGTTATCAACACAGCCTTGTCCCCCCCCCCAAAAAAAAAAAACCAAACCCTATTTAGGTACTTAATTCAAGTAATGACAAATAAAGCAAATGAAAGCAAGCTAAGCATGCAGTTAATTCAAGTACCATTCTACTTGTCTACGTAACTAAAATCGTGTTAGCCAGCTAAATCACCGGCGGTGCTGTCCAGCTTGTGCTTGTATGGTCCCATCTTTCTTCGATTCCTATAATTAGGAGTTCATGGAGGACCATTTTTTAATAAAAAAGAAAACATTATTAATCAAATCAATATTTCTTTTCATACGAAAAATCCAATAAAATATAAATCTAATCTAAAGGATCCAAATGCATCATTATTTTAATTTTAAAAGGATTTTTTTTTGTATTTAATATTTGTCAGGTTTTCGATATTAATTTTTTCATCGTCAATATTTTTTACTTAATTTGACCATCCTCAACTATTGAGGCACGTTCAATGTAAAACTCAATTCTTGTGAGGTGATGAATACTAGTTTCACCAACTTAAATACACACTTAAACATGCTTTGGGATTGAATACTAAGAATGGTATGAAACTTGCATTATTAATGTGTCAAAAGAGCCCAATATCATGTATAAATAAGGACGTATCTCAATATCATGCATATAAAATCTTACGTATACATGGATAAGTTGTCGATGAACTAAAACTCGGATTCTCACCTTAAAAAAAAAAAGAAAATATGAGGGAAAAAAACAAAAACTCTATTCGTACGTATCAACAAAATGTATGCTAAAAGTATACGACAGATTATAATTAGTTTATTTTAACTTTATTATAATGGTTTTTTTAATCTAATTATGCTATATTATATTCGTCAATCTTCGATCAGTATTCAGTTTGTCACTTTTGAAGGAGTTGCAAGAGTATGACAAGTTTGTCACTTTTTGAAGATTATTTAGTTTATCATGGACTAGAGGGATGTCTAATTGTTAAGTGTCTTATCAGTGGTTGGTGTTGGTTTTTTTAGGCGGTATGCAAGAGTCAAAAATGACAGTACATTATGAAAGAGGCATGAAAGAGGCAGTATGAAAGGGGTGTTATTTTTTTTGGCGGTATGAAAGAGGCATAAATGATAATACACTATGATTAGAATGTAACGGAGGAGGAATTGAACATGAAATCTAATGCACCAAAGATCTCAATCTTGACTACTAAATCAAGGCCTCATTAATGATGTAAACTGTTTTTAAAAAAAGAGTGATTTCATAATGTTAGCTGGTATGGAAAAATATGTGCGATAAAAAGTTAGTATCAAAAAACTTATTGTTTTAACCTTTTTTCAAATTAGTTTGTAGACTAAAAAAAATTATTTTAAAAAATTTATTTATCAAACATTTAAGTTAACTATTTGATTTCAGTTTAAAAACTAAAATTTTGTTAAAAATCTTATTGGCGAACACCCCACAGCTTTTCACAATTAGAAATGACAACAGAATCAAAATGGCCGACCCGTAGGTGGTAACCAAAATAGCTAGAATTTAAGTTCAAGTTTAATACAAACGGGAGAGTGTAATTTGCGTGGAGTTTAATGTGAAAATACGAGTGTAATTTGCTTGGAATAGTCCCCCAATTCAACATCATCCTTTAAAGGCTAAAGGAAATAATCGAAGCATGGATATCTGAGTTACTGCAAGAAGATAATTAAACATACAAGCATACGACCTACTATAAACTAAATTTAATCTTTCTCCTAAAAATCAAACAATCTTTTACAAGCAGTTAGATGCATTTTTTTGGTGTTATTGAAAAAACAATAAGTATTGATCTAAATCAATTTTAAAATCTAAGTTTTATTGCACTGTTGCTTTTGAACCCTTTACCAGGCCACGCTATAAGTCAGCATCAACAGGCAAAAGTACAAGCATTTAAATTTTTGGCCGATTTTATTTAATTTGTTGTTGAAATTAATTATTAGTATTAATTTTCAGAGAGAGACACAGAGAAATAAAAAATGTCACGCATGCTTTTAGGGTGGACGCTACGCCCATATGCATGCCAACCTTCTCGATCTTTTATACTCTGCAATGGACCACACCATTCAATAAAGAGGACGTACGTCCACTTTATAAACCTCTCATTTACAATTCCAACGCATATGCGTGCCTTCAATTTTGATCTGTCTTGGCTGCCATGTGTTCAACTCTAAGCTCTTTCTTTTTGAGTCTAGAAGTTATATCAAGGTGAACTAATAAATATTACAAAAAGCAAAATTTCGACTTCAGGTTAAATTCACATCAGATGAATAAAACATTATTAAAATTCGGATAAAAAATCGATATCTAATATTCGGGTTGGATAATTTGAACAATGCTAAATTCGGGTCAACATTGAGTTCGGACAATAGAAATATTAACATGCTGTGTCCGGATTTAAAATTCGGGCAAAACATTCATAACCGTACTGATTTTTTTCGGGTCGAACAAATTCGGGTAATTAAATCGGACAACTTTTTGCAAGCGCAAACTAGAAATTACATTGATCTTGATATTGATTTGAAATGCTTTTTTTTTTAAATATAAGAATATTAAGAGCTTATTTGAGGTTTCAATGGTATAAGCAAATGATAAGCTATAAGAAGTGATAATATTTACTTGCAAAAGAGCGATAATGAGTAGTAAATACTTGTAAATTATATATATAAAGCAATAATAAAAAGTTACAAATAGTTGCAAAAAATTAATGATAAGCAGTAAGAATCCAGAAGGAAGTAGTGAGTAATGATGTTACTACTGGTGAAACGAATATATGCCCTAAATAAAATACTTGTCCATGGCCCATGGGCTGTTTGATCTTCCACCAGAAAGCACATAAAACTCGTGGGAAATTAGCTTTTTTCACCACTAACTTTCCTCCAACATGTAGTAATTGTCCTTGATATCAATGTGGTGATCAGTACAGATTGGTTTAAGTGGGTTGAGATTTATTCGCTTTAAGTAAGATTTTAAATTCGGGTTTTATGAATTGAAAAAATTTGTGATATGAGAGTTTTATTTTTCTATGGACCAATAATAATTCAACTGTAAAAAATAGAGGTCACAGATTTTAAGAAAAAATCCAATTTTGGAGATAATTTTGAGTCAAATAAAGAGAGAGTAATATTTGGCCATGCACGCCAAACAAGCTAGGTATAAATGAATGGGTCTCAAATACACAGTCCGTATAACGATGTACAAGGTCATTATTTAATAGACATTCAAAATAAAGAGCATTTAATACTCTGGTCCATTTGGTACATTGAGTTAAATGAAAATGATATTTACCATGTATGAATGTAAAGATAAAATGAACAAAGTTTAGCTAGCTATTATTTGCTTAGTATACATTCAAGTACATTTTAATTGTTCAATTCTCTTAAAAATATAGACATTTGTTGCAGGCTGTCTTTTTTAATCATTATTTATTATTTACTTTTTTATCTTAATATCATAATTTTTGTTTATATGTATGTTTTTATTAAAGATATGTAGAAAGACTGAAAAGGTGAGTGAGCACATTTTCTTCGTTTAACTCATACAAAATTTAACGCCTTAATTATTTGATGAACCAACCTCGACAACAGCTTTACGTACTATTGACGGTGATATGCGTTTATTTGTAATCTAATCGTATATCAACCTTTTTTATCTGATATTCGAAAATTTTAAATTTCGTTCCTTCATTTCACTCCGATGTTATTGTATCAGATTCTTCTTGTTTCCTCATGACCTTAATTAGAAGGGGAGTCTTTGAGCAACGGTAAGGTTGTTTTCGTGTGATCAAAAGGTCACAGATTCGAGTCTTGAAATTAGGCACTGACAGAGTCAGGTTATGCTGCCTACAATTCACCCCTTGGGGTGAGGCTCTTCTTTGGACCCTGCATGAATGCAGTTTGCTTATGCACCGGACTGCCCTCATGACTTTAATTGCTTGATAGAATGATAGCCTTGATTGGTGGATTTTCCACAATGAGTGTCTTTTTGCTAGTGTTCCACTTTCAGCGTTCCATCATAGTCAGAGAGACAACTAACAAGGGGTGAAAACTATTCAACATTTCATATGCAAACCCATGACTTGTTGCGCCATCGTTGTTGTTAATGAAAAGAAATGATGCCATTTGGAAAAAATTCCACCTCTTTTGATAGTGTCTTCATAATGACATATGCATGCACTGCTTTAATATTTTTAGGTTACTGTATTTTTCTCTTTTAGCAAACCATGAAAAAAAAAAACAAAAAACAACGCATATCAATCAATTTAAGCACGTAAAATCGAACATTTGGTTTATGGAAAATGTTCACACAAGTTTAATAACGTAGTTATTATACTGAACTTGTGACTTTTCTACTTTACCATAAAATAATTGCCATAATTTGTCTTTGACATTATTTGATTTGTCGAATCATGATCATAATTTGGATTTCAGGTAGCTGCAAATAATAATATACCGCTTTTTAATAGTGACGGTAATGTGTTTTCTGATTGTTTTATGTTAATTTATCCAATTCATTATAATTACGTATTATCATGAATTTTTTATTGCAGGAAAAAAAATTCAAATTTTAAAATTAGATGAAAAATTTTCTTGTTTATATAATCCAAACCTGATTTTAATCCAAACTTAGACTTGTCTATTTGTCTTACCCAAAATAAACTAATTAAGAGTATTGGACAAATATTTTATTTGATTTTTTAAAATTTTTGCATTGTTCAATTTAAGTTTGAGCTAAACTCAAGCTTGTGCCATCAAAATTTTAGTAAGAAATATTAACTAATTTAATGACGAACTTAATTTTGATATGATGCTATGACTTGTGGTCTGACGTTTCCAAACCAGCATAATGTAATCAGAACACCAATTTATAAAATATCATTATCTTTATGTATAGTTTTTCCTTCTATAAATTACGAAGATTTACTTTTATAACTCGACATCCATAGAAATGCTCACATGCATTTTTTTTTTTTTTGTGTGTGCGTGTGTGTTTGTGTAGCTGCTAGCTCTCACATATATTTTAATTTCGCACAAACCTAAGGTGACGTTTTCTTAGACAGCTCTGATATGAAGGATTACAATTAGATTCGATTTTTTGTTTCTGCCCCAAATGACATGATTTATCTATAATAAGAAGAAGAATATCAGCCTTTGATATACTTAATATCATCTATGGTTCTCAAAAATTAACAAAACCATAGTAACAATCCCCAATACAAATCTCATCTTCGTAAAATTTGAAAAATTAAACATAGACAGTTTTATTTTTACAAACATCACTGTTTACAAAAAGACTGATTCAGTAATATTGAACCTAGGCAGGCAAGTAAAAAATGGTAGTAAAGATTTAAGCTGGTGCAAATATGGTAACAAACAAGCCAGCCCATTTAAGAGAGTGGAGAAAGCCAATAACAAGGGCGAAGAATTAGAGAAGTATGATACTATATTAAATGTGATGAACTGACAATAATAGTAAATTAGTAATAAATCATGATATCATATGCTTTGCATTTCTACAGGCCTATCTAACCATCATTATATTCATATTCATGATATTATTAATCTCACTCTCTTTCTTTGTTACAAGAACAGAACTACAGCAAATCAAATGCTCTCCTCTTCTCTCTTCTCCAATCTACCAAAATCTACATTCTGAATCTCAATCTTCCCCAGAACCAAATAAATCCCTCCAAATTCGAAGATTGTCTCAGGAAAAGAAGACCAAAAACAGAGCACTGAAGATTAATGGTGAAGAATTGGAGCAGCAATGAAGGAAACTGGGGGATGGGATTGTTGTTCGTCTTCTTCCCTAAACACCCAGATGACGAAGATCCTCCCAGTTTCAAACGCAGACCTTCGTTTTCTCTCTCCTCTTCTTCTTCTTCATCCGCCATTACCAACGCCAACCTTCTCTCTAAAGCACAATCGACTCTTTCCATTTGTGCCCTTCTCTTCTTCACCACTCTCTTACTCTTCTCTCTCTTCCCCCCCTTCGAACCCACCACCGCTGTCCACCACCACCCCGCCGTCTCGCATCGCCGTGCCCTCCGCCAGATTTCTAGGGGCAGTGACAGTCATTTTCCCCCGCCGGCGTTGCAGGGTATGGGTGCACTCTACCGCAGGGGAACTAAAGCCGTGACTGACTTAGTCGTGGGACACGTGGCGGAAGGAGCTAAGGAGAGAGAATTTGTCACTTTTCTGAGATTGGTGCATCTCTCTGGCCTTCTCTCTCGCGCCGATTTGGTCCTCATTTTTGAGTCGCCGTCCTTAGCGTGTCGACTCGGGCCGGTGGTAAAGTCGGAAAGCGACTCGTTCCTTCGACTCGTCCGAGTTTATAGGGAGCTTAACTCGTCGGTGTCGGGTCACGGGTCGATGGGTCGTGGGTTGAACCGGTATCTGAGGCCGGTGGGGGAGGAGGAGAAGGAGGCGTTGTGGGGGAAGAAGGTAGGAAACTCGATTGAGTTGAGTCGGGGGAGTTACGGATCGGTGGTGGGTTTCGACGCGTCCGAGCTTGACCCGGAGAACTCGCTATCCGGGTTCTTGGGCCAAGTCCCCATGAGCCTCCGCCGGTGGGCGTGTTACCCGATGCTACTTGGCCGAGTTCGCCGGAACTACAAGCACACGGCGCTCATCGACGTCGGAAACTCGTTAGTATTATCCGACCCGTTTTCCCGAGTCAGGAATCGGAGCACCGAGTCAGTCCTGCTCTGGCCCACCGAGTCAACCCGGACTAACCCGGCCGAGTCAACCCAACTAAACCCGGCCGTCATACTCGGCGGCGGCCGTGGAGTACGGCGGTTCGTCGCCGTGGCCTTGACGGAAATCGTCCGAGTCGCGGTGGATCGCAAGGGGAAGGGGCGTAACTCGGTGACTGAGTCACGACTCGTGACCCAACTCGTTCACAGTGGGCACCTACTCAAGAACGTCAACTTGATGATCTCCGACGAGTCGATCCCGGAGGCGAGTTCACTCGGCCGAGTTGACTACTCGTCCGGTCCGAGTTTATCGGGATTATCCGATTATTTCGCAGTGGTTCAACGTGGGCATAGTCGTGGTAGTGGAAGTTTTGATGTTGACTCAGTTGCGAGGAGAGAGACTTGCTCATCTCATGAACTGTTTTCAACTGTTTACAAGGACTGTTTGGCAAGCCAATAATTAACGGCCAGGGAAATTTGTGTGGGAAAAATAGGGGAAAAAAAAAAGGATAAAGAAACACATAGGAGAATAAAAGAAAACTTTTCATTTTAGTTTACATTTTTTTTAGTTCGATGATTTTGATGTGGACATTCTGTTGATATAGTGTACAGTGTGCACAATTTTGGATTGTATTTTTTTTTATTATTTTGGGTATTTTTTGGAAGGCAGTGTTTATTTTTCTTTTTATTTTTTTCACCCCCTCAACAATATTAATATCTGCCCTTCTGCGTTTGTCTGCATGATGTTTCCTGGCAGTGGCAGGACTTTCACTTATGGTGCTGCTGCATGTAATATTGCTATTTCTTTTTAATAAAGATAAATAAAAAACAATAATAAAATTAGAGGTCTCCTTTGAAAAGAGTAAGTTTAATTACATCATAAGTAATATTACATTCTTGTTTGTTGAATATATAGGTAATAATTGAAACTTTTTACTCCCCTTCCTAGAGTGTATTCATTAAAAAAAAAAATGAAGTGTTTATTTAAATAAATTACTTTTATTTGCACCATGAATACATTTCTTTGCAATTTTTAAAAGAAAAAAAGGAATATTTTACAATGGCAATTATTACCCATTGAAAATTGCACTCCTTTTTTGTAATATATAAAAAAAATTTGCCCTCACCTTCGTTGTATACAAAATTACAAATAGGCATTTCAAGGATTATTTTTGTGTTTTCTTGAACCATATAAAGCTTTTATGGAAGTACTATATAATGTTTCCATTAATTCATCAAATTATATAATCATTACTAATTAATATCAATATCAATTAATAGTAATAAATTATTTATGATAAGTTGGGGAAAAAAAAAAATCATATCCCATGTGAGGTCATTCCTTAGCATTTTCCTCTCCCTTTGGGCCACCAAACTTGCAATTCTCCTTGTACGGAGATGTAAATGGTGATCAACTAGGCCCTTGGGCCCAGGCTTTCCTCTCCCTTTGGGCCACCAAACTCTATTGATTGAATATCCTAAGAAAGAGGTCCACTGAAATCAGCCCGCATTTACAAAGTAAAAACAAAGTTCTAAAATACTAGCTTCATTCCATCTAAATGAAGGGTTGCGAACACCAAAAATAAATTAAAAAAACAAATATTCATGCCTATGATCCTCCTTGTCCCTTGATGGAATGCTCAGGATTGGTATGTAACAAGTTTGATACACTGTTTTTGTAATCACCTAGTCTAGTTTTGAAGCAATAAGATCCTTAAATTTACTGAGTAAAAAACATTCATTTCTGCGGTTTAAATTAGAGGATGAAAAGAATTTAGGGATACTATAATGAGCAATGCATGAGGGAATGGACTACACATTGATCAGTGAGTGAGTTTGCAAAGGTCTTGAAAAGGCTGAAGTGAGCTGGATTTTGATCTTCAAAAGAGCCAAAATTAAGAAGGGAGCTAGTTAATTATTAATTAGGAATTTCATTACATCACGCAAATCAATAACATGTGTCAGAGTCCACCAGAGTTGATCTGGACCTAGCTTGATGGATATGTTTGGCACGACACTCAATTCAAAACATTATTGAAGAAATTAAAATGCCTACTCTCCATCACATACTACTGAGCATGCAGTGTTGATCAGGAAAAGGAAACTATTTATGAATACAAGCTCATATATATGTATATTTTTCTGGTTCAAATGAATCACGAAGGCAGTACAATACAATGGGAGAGGGAGAATCGAACTTGAGCCTAATGTACTCAGGACCTCAATCTATATATGTGTACATGATCCCATGAAACTGAACCCAACTAAAAAAAAGAAACGAAAAGGGAAGGTTTGAATAAAGTCTAAATGAGCTGGAAAAAGGTCATTTGCAAGTTGAACAAGCTAGTCATTCCTTCCAAAACATGCACAGTCAAGAATGAATATCTTGATGGAATGGTTAGAATTTAATTGTATTGCTATGCTGGATGAAACAAAAGAGAGTGCATCTGCTATTGTAGAAGTCACAAAAGCTGCTGGATCACGTTGAAAGTTTGGAAGGCCTGTATTCTGATCATCTCCGCCTGGCACTGTAAGTGCAGAAGTGAATGCTACTGTCGCAACAAGTGCTGCTACCACAAAGCAAGAAGTAGAGGTGGTTTTCATCCATTTTTCTCCATCTTTTCTTAGTGTTTCGTGATTTTTGGTAAAGAGAGAATGGGGCGTATAATCATCGTTATTCCGCCATACCTTGGCATTAGGTGTTACGTGACTTTCGACTTCCTGCACCAAATTAAAATTAAACCATAATGCTTACAATGCTTAATCTTATAGTTGCTTTCAGTAAAATGCCATAAATTTCAGTTGGTTAGAGGGGCAGGAAATGTAAACATCACCGTTCGAAAAGAAACATTATTCTTGACTCCAAACTGGAATACGTCTTAATATATTGCATTACTCTATCTGTCCCATATTGGTAGTTAAGTCTAGGGAATGCGCCCCAAAAAAAAAAAGTATTGTAGTATGATTTTTAGGCCAAAATAAGATACTTAAGAAGTGTGCTGTAGTAAAACTTTTATCATTTTGCATATATAATAATGACATTTTTTGATATCTTTTTTGTAGTTACTGCAGCAAAATGCAGCTACCATGACAATTTATTTTACCCCTTTATTGGAGCTCTAATTATTAACAATAATCTCTTACAAATGAATGTAATTGCATATGGGAGATGAGATCGAGGAGCAAATGAGATAGAATTAATGGGGGATGAAATTAAAGTGACTACTGACCTTGAACCATAAAAGCTCTCTTTGCATTTGTAAAGCTGCCCCAGCTGCAACACTGAGGTACTCAACAGGAGGCGATTCAGCAGCCAAATGTAGAGGGTTATTTTCCAAGTTGTCTGTGTGGCCTTTCTTCCATGCCCCTTGCATTTCATGTATCAGATTGAACATCTCTACTTGACGATTCAAAATAGCTAAACCAAAGATGTTTCTCCCATTCTCATCCACTGCCCAAATTGAAGGAGGATAACTTCCAATCATTTTGCCACAAATTCAACGTTGCCTGCTTTTGCAGCTTTGCTGCATCGATCACTGTTTCACAGAAATATTCTCTATCTTCCTTTGTAGCGTAACGTAGGACTTTTCCCCAAAGTTTATCAAAGAGTTCTAGACCCTTATCATCCGTATTTTCATTTTGCCTTCCCTGATATCTATCACCTGATTTCATATCAGTGAGTATATACTTAAAAGTCAGAACCATTAAAATGGACCGAGTATCCGATCGTGCTCAACGCGGCTCTCTACGGTTAAGGATGTCTGTAGAGGATTAAAGGTAAGACTGTCTATAGACGGATCTTCTCATACCTCATAAAAGCAGGATCCACAATACAAGTTATTTTTGGATTGTATTATATAATTAATTGTATTATGCTTCTATTACCTTACATGCAATCAAACGTGACATAAACTATTAAAGGATGGCCTATTGAAAGAAAGTCCACTTTTAGACTCAGAAAAGTGGATTTAAATTTTACAAGAAGCAAATGCACATGCAGTTAAACACTCAATTATCAATTGAGTAGCAGATTGATATATTGGCCAAGTTTGGCCTTTCTGTTTCTTCTTCTATTTTGTGGTTCTCTATTCTTTATACCTCATTTCTTTCTATCCTTATTAAGGATAATGTAAGTAGATTCCTTGAGAGAAGATATGCCTAGCTAATTCGTTATATCACTTACTATTTTTTTTTTAAAAAAAAACACACTCAATGTCAATGTAACATGTGCTAGACACTTACTTATCCATTGTGTCCGCAATCGCTCCTGCGTCGAATGCGGATTCATGCGCTTTCTAGACAAAGTTCGCAAAGCGTGCTTCGCAGCTGTTGTTTTGTATAGAGCTATATCCGAAGATTGGTTCACTACTTCCAAAGCAACATCTACACAAGGACAGGCCAAATCAACTCCATTGTGTCAAAAATTAGAATTCTTGCAACAACAATTCCAAATGTACATATGGCTGGTGTACATCCAAATAAAACAAATTATTTCATCTTAGGGAAAATTGTCTTATTGTCATCTTGGTGTACGACCCTGTTCTCTTTGGCTTATTTTTTGGAGAATAAGTTTAGATAAGTTCAGCTCAAAATAAATTTAAAATAAGTCCAGCAAATAAGTTCAGCAAATAGGGCTCTGTTCTCTTCAACTTATTTTGTCTGAACTTATTATGAACTGAACTTATTCTAAACTTATGTGCTGAACTTATTCTGAACTTATTTATTGAACTTATTTTGAACTTATTCTAAACTTATTAAGAACAAATTTATGAACTTGTTTGCTGAACTTATTCCGAACTCATTTGTTGAACATATTCTGAACTTATTTACTAAATTTATTTTGAACTTATTCTGAATTGAACATATCTGAACTTATTTACTAAACTTATTTTGAACTTATTTTGAACTGAATCTATTTGAACTTATTCTTCAAAAAATAAGTCGAAGAGAATGGGGCCTAAGTTTAGAAATTTATTTAGAATAAATTCAGAATATGTTCAGCAAATAAGTTCAAAATAAGTTCAATTTTAAGTAAGTTCAGACAAAATATGTCGAAGAAAACATGGTCTGAGGTTATATTACTATGTGCAACGGGATCAAATTAAGATGGATTACTTTACCGCACAAGTTTGTGGCAATAGCTTGTCGAAACAGACTAAAGCGCTGAGTTGGGGTAAATTGGTGTAGATCAGTGACAGATAAAAGGTAGGACGCCATGCGTTGATGACCTGTTAAGTTTTACATATCAATTGGGCTTTCAACAAACAAGTTATATATGCAAACTCAAATAAGGTTCCAACCCAAACCAATTAGTAATGAATGGAGTCACTCACAAGTTCATATACATGTTGAAGCCCTTTAATTCTATCAATATAGGACAACACCCACTTTGATATCTTTGTGGAGCAATACCCACTTTTCATACTCTAACAACATGGCCCCAGTTAATAGCATGACGCACAGCAGTATCCCCATCATTATCCCGTATCAAAGGAAGCCTTCCGTTCTTTTCGATCATCACTTTGGCGGCTTCAATATTGTCTCCAGATTGTGCGAGGAATACTAAAGCCGTGTCACCCGTGCTCGACTGCAAAGCTAAGTCCTCTGAGTTCATGCAGTTATCCACCAACTGCTTGATGAAATAACTACTACTATTTGCTCCAGCTGCAATGTGAAGTACGTTCATGCCTTCGGAATCGATCGCTGCAGTTGCTAAATTTGGTTCTTGTCTAAGAATTCCCTCTGCTGTTTTCCAGTCATTTTCCATTGCTGCTCGAAATAGGGGCACCCCCCATTTTAAGTAATAATGCTCAGCTGGACCTGTATTGTACCCGAACCCATCGTCAACACACACACATGGACATATATATATATATATATATATATATGTAAAATTTCATATTCGAATTTCACCTATGTCAATCGTTATGCCTCATTTTCAACCCCCCCCCCAAAAAACAGAGATTGTGAAACAGTGAAACTTACCACTAAGCAGATCAGAACATCTCGGCAAGTCATCTACTTGGGTCTCAATCACCTGATGGCCTACATGACCCGATGGAACATCCATTGCAGGTGTTTCTGCCATCCTTAATTTCAAGGGCAATCTAAATATAATATTTATGAATTTCAAGTGAGTTTGAATTATTGGGCACTAGATGATTAATTTGCACTCTGCCATGCCATGCATATACGTACATATATGAGAAGTTGATGTAAGGGCTACCCACTAAACGAAACAAAAACAGAGAACTTAGCGAAGGTTAGAGAAGGAGAAACTCATACCTCGGCAAGAAAAGGTTAGGTTTTCACAGGAGATAAAGTGAGGAAGTTATCTGCCAGAATGTGAACTATGAAGCTAAAACTAAAAGCTTCCTTTCATTATTATATATATGTATAAGTAAAAATGCCAATTATAAAAGGCCAACTGGCATTGACAAGGCATTTTTAACTGGTGCTTTATCGTGGACTTCGACTGAGAATCAACTTTAAGGCTAAAGCTTATATCATACTTCGAAAAACACGTTCTTTTATATGTCACATTAATATTATATATTAAATTTTTCTATATGATAAATACACGTTAGAAAAATATATATACTTGATAAATGAGAATATATACTCTTCGGTATATGATATACATTACCAATGAAAACTACCATGAGTTGATACGTCAACGTTTTTTAATCCAAGGTAACAATATATGAGTTTTTTCTTTTAAAAAAAAAAATTTAAAGTCTGGTATTTAAGCATTAAATTATATTTTTAATTGGTGAATTAATTACCAACCCAACCCCCAACCCCATCCCCGTCTGTAGTTGCCCCAATAACTGGAAAATGCTAACTTGTACAAAATATTTCCTCTCTCGAAAAATCCTAACTTTCTCACGAAAAATTCTAACCTTTATCTACTCCAATAAGGAGTTATAATCAGACATAATTGCTGGTGATAAGCCCTAATTTTTAGACATCTGGATGTTTTATTTAGTTGAAAGGTATTTACTAGTATTTTTGTCTCTTTTCAATAAAATTTCTGTCCAGTTTATGAAAGTTTTGTTATTTATTTTTTCACCATTAGTATGAGTTTGGCTATTCTCACCTTTAGTGTGAGCGAGTTAGGTTGTTTTTACCGTCAGTGTGAGTTTGAGTTATTACCTTTGTGCGATTTATCGTAAATTTACAGATTTAGAGTGAGTTTTTTGTCAAATAGAATTTAAAAATTATTGTATTGAATTTAGGTTTTTTTTATTAAGGAATGAGTCAAAAATGAAATTTCATGTGATTCTACTATGAAGATCTTCCTTTCAAGTGTAATCTACCACGTCATTTGGACATCCGCTCCATGAACTTATACTACTGTTCGCTGATATTCAGGAAAGATATATTGACATCAAAGAATGCAGTTGGTGGCAGCAGCACTGCTACAAGTTTAAAGTCGGTCGGCAGTATATTTACCATTAGCTTTTTGAAGAGAATTATTCAATTTGATGTTTTAGATTTACTTTTGTTAGGAGTTCATTGTATATGTGAGATGACTTTTATTAATGAATTATTCCTTTTTCTTAAAAAAAAAACTTCAAATTGCTTGGTAGACGAAAAGATGAATGATGGATTGATGGTGAAGTTTGATGTAAAAGGACGATGGAACTGGAAACAAAGTGGGTGGAGTTTAAATGGAGTGCTTTCGTAACATTAGTTGGCGTGATAAAAAATGTAAGATAAAAAAGGTAATTTCTAGAAAGCTACTTTCGAAAAACTTATTCGTTGTGCCTTTTTCAAATTAGTTTGTAGACTAAAAAAAGCTATTTTCAAATTAGTTGACTATTTGCCTTCAATTTACACACTAATTTTGCTAAAAAATTGAAAGATGAACACCCCAGAAATTTTCGCACCTTTTTTTAACAATTAGAAATGACAATAAAATTGAAGTGGCCAAACCGTAACTAGTAATCAAAATCGTTGATTTTTGAAATTAGCTTTCTGAAAATTAACTAGTAATCAAAATAGCTAATTCGCTTGGAGTTTAATATGAAAGTACAATAACAATAATACCTTCCAATATCGATCATATTTTCGCGGGGTCTAGGAAAATTCAGATATAGGCAATCGTACCTCTACAAGCATTTTTGCCGGTAGAGAGGCTGATGCCAAGAAACTCAAAAAAAGGATTGTATATAAACAAATTATCCTAGCCTCTACTTGAAAATTATCCTTTCATGAATCTTATTTGCTTTACTTGCATTGTTACGCATTAACCATTTGATGAGACTTTCATTGATATCAGGGGCAAGCAAGAACATCATTCAAGCTAGTCTGAAGAAAGAATCAATCCTTAGTTCTCCCTTACATCCCCTAAATTACTAATTAATATGACAGGATAATATATAAACAAATATTTGATTGCCACACCAACAACTCGGGAGCTTAAAACCATTTGATGCAAAGGTAGATGTATCTTTACGCACACGCATTTATATATTTGTGTGTGTGCTCGTGTGTGTACATACACACAAATGCACGAACACACAACGTGAATCTTTTGTTTACTTGCATGACCAGTGGCGGAGTTATATGGGGCTTAGCAGTGTCTATGGACACCCCTAACGCCCCCCAAAAAAAATTCTATATTAAAAAATGTAATTTTTGATTTATGGACACCCCAAAAAACAAAACATAGTGTATATTAGTAACGATATTAATTTATGGACACCCCTAATCTACATGCCTAGATCCGCCACTGTGCATGACTCATTTACACCTTGGTGAACATTGTTTATTTACAACTACATGAATCTTTCTTTTGTTATCAACCGTTCCATTCCTTTGTCCCCTTTAGACGTTAGTAGTTAACCACTTTACAAAAGATTTTGTAGGATCCACACCGAAAATTAATGAGAAGCAAGAAGGGATGTGTACCAAAGCCAAAAAGTTACTATAGCGTTTTTATAAGAGAATGAGTGCATATTGACAAACGAACGTTTACAATTGTCTGTAAATAAATTCCTACCTTTTTATTCATTTTGCCTTTGAATAAACTTTGGCTTTTGGTGAATAAATAAATTGCTCACCGTACATCTCTTCTGAATAAATATATTCATGTCATCTAAATCCTTTTTAATTGGAGAAAATATTGTAATTAATTATGTAATCTACTCATCCAAGAAGTTGAGATTTTGGAGGTAAAAAAAATCATAATGGTTGAATTAAGAGAACATAAAATTATAATGTATCTTTAGTTTCAACAATAATTTGATACTCAAATTTTTATGAAACAAAGATAATAGATTATTGACCTGTTCATTAAGTGATGTTCCAGTACTTTTAGATTGTTATCTTCTCGAGTTGCTGTATTTCTCACCTCTCTCATGTGGTGCTATCTCCTACCCTTTTTTATCTTTTTCTAACAACTTGTTTCTCTTTGCCATTCGCTAATTGTTAGCTTTACATACTCCAATTGAGCAAGAAAATCTTAAATGAAACAACATGACATTCGTTAGATTAAGCAAAATTTACAGGGCAATAACTTGTGGAATCAAAATTCCTCATTTGGCTGACAGTTTAGATACAAAAAAGAAAATTATTTCTAAATTGAAGTATAATAAACATATCCACGTACATGATCTCATAAAATTGAACCAACAAAGGAAGGGGGGAAAAAGGAAGAAAGAAACTACTTATTCCTTCCAAGCCAATTTAGAGCAAGTGTCTTTAGGTTTAGGAAATGACCACGACCACCATTTTTCTTTTCTTTGTAGATCCTGTGGTTATTTCGAAAAAGATGCTTTCCTCCATATGTTGAAAGATAGATGTCAATTAGAAGTGGAAATTGGTCGAAGGCAAAAATGCTGATCGGAATGGTTGCAAGGATGGCAACAACAGCAGGAATAGATGTCAAAGGAAGCTTTGCCTTAAAAATGATGAAGAAAGTTGATGCAAAAGCCACCATCATCAAGGCTATTGAGAAGAAAAGCGTACTTAAACCTACCAGCAATTTGAAAGGTAGAGATATGAGGAAGTCCTCTTGTGCATATCGCGAAGTGAGGATGCCCAAGAACATCACTATTGCTATGCTAGATGAAACCAAAGAGAGTGCATCTGCTATTGCAAAAGTCTTAAAAATTGGATCACGCTGGAAGATGGGAATGCCATTGTTTTGGTTATCACCACCAGGCAATGTAAGTGCGGAAGTGAATGCTATTGTTGCAACAAGAGCTGCCACCACAAAACAAGAAGTAGCAGTAGTTTTCATCCACTTTTCCCCGTCTTTCCTGAGTGTTTCATGATTTTCGGTGAATAGAGAATAGGGTGTATATTTATCCTTATTCAAGAAAACTTTGGCTTCAGGTGTTACAAGATTCTCAACTTCCTGCACCAAATTAAAAATCACAACCTTTAGAATGATTTTACAGTTGCTTTCAAGAAATGGCATAACCATAATGTACAGTTAGTTTCAAGGGAAAGGTGATGTGAACATGTGAGAATGGGAGATGAGAGTGACGGACCTTGAACCACAAAAGCTCTCTTTGCATCTGTAAAGCAGCTCCAGTTACGACATTGAGGGATTCTTTGGGAGGCATCTTTGCCGCCATATGCAAAGCGTTGTTGCCCTCGCTGTCTCTGCAGACTGCGAGTAATACCTTCCACCCTTGCAATTCGTATATCAGATTGAAGATCTCGACTTGACGGTTCAAGATAGCTAAAGAAAATATGTTTCTTTCATTCTTATCAATCTTCCAAATTGTTGGGGGATAAGTTCTAAAAATTTTTACTATAAGTTCAACATTGCCATTTTTTACTGCATCAAGAACTGTACGAGATAAATATTCTCTATGTTCCTTTGTACCGTCGCGTAAGATTTTTCCCCAAAGTTTATCAACGAGTTCTAGACCTTTATCGTCCATATTTTTATTTTGCCTTGCCTCATATCTGCCACCTGATTCAGCATCATACCCAAAATCATTATTTGTATGTACAAAGCCACATATTTATAAATATGCACAATGCAAATTAATCAAACCATCACTTACTTATCAATTTTGTCCACGACCATCCCTCGTGAGGTGAATGTGGCTTCAGACGCTCTCCGGCCAAAACTTGTAAAGCGTATGTGCCCTCTGCATCTTTATATAAAGCAAGATCCGGAAACATGTTCACCATTTCCACTGCTACATCTATATATACAAGACCGCGCCAAATAAATTTGCTTATGCCAAACATTAGACTTCTTGCGATGCTGACTCCAAATATACTATTTTTAATTAAAAAAATTTGTGTACTTTTTTTATATTCCTCAATTAAGCGACTGATGTACATCTAGCTATATATGTATAGTGTGATCAAACTAAGATGGATTGCTTACCATATGGGCCTCCAAAGGCAGCTCTTTTAAGCAAATCAAAGCGATCAGCTATGGGTACTTGGTGTAAATTAGTGACCGATAAAAGATAGGATGCCATCTTTCCGTTGCCCCAATCAGTAGCGTAAGTCACAGGATAAAAGCCAGTGTTGCTCTGCATCAATGGAAGGATCCCATTCTTTTCGATCATGAATTTGGCGAGTTCAACATTATTTCCAGATCGTGCAAGCAACATTAAACCTGTGAGACCCGCCTTCGACTTTAAGGCTAAGTCCTCTGGGGTGGTCATGTAGTTAACCACTAGCTGCTTGATGAAATAAGTACCAATGTTCGCTCCACATGCAACATGAAGTACGTTCAGTCCATCAATATCAACCACTGCAGTTGCTAAATTTGGTTGTTGTTGAAGAATTTTCTCTGCAGTTTTCCAATCACTTCCCATAGCAGCTCGGTGTAGTGGTATCCCCCATTTTAAGTAGTACTCGGCTGGACCTGTAGTGTACGTACCAAGTAAGCCAAATTAAACTGCAACTTACACATATTTTAAAATAAAAAGTCGAAGTGACGCTACTTATAAACATAAAAACTGTACTGTACGTACATTTTAAATCAAATCATAACTTGAAGATCAAAGACTGAACACATGAAAGGGTACTAAGTTCCGTTTGGTGCAGCTTATGTACAATCCATAACGAAGCATACAACGGTTGGAATCAGCCTCTTTACGGGCAGGGATACCGGCAGAGATAAGGTTGCCTACATCTGGGTCTCCCCAGACCCTGCGAAAGCGAGACCCATACTAGGAGGTATTGTTGTTGTAACTAAGTATATACCGGTGCCATTCATAATTGAAGATCAAATTTGAACAAGTTGAGAAAAATTATTGGCAACACCCTATATAGGATTGTGAAACTTACCATGAAACAGATCGAAACATCTTGGCAGGGACACAGCTATTTGGATCGTGTCGATCACTTGGTCGCCCATGTTAGCCGATGGAACATCCCTTCCAATCGTATTATCTCCCATCTTCAATTTCAAGCTAAGGGCAGTATGATATTAATGAAATGTTGAGTAAGTGTGAATTATTTGGTACTAGATCGATGATTTGCTCTCTCCAATGCAAATATGAATATGATACATATACTCACATAAAAGGGTCATCATCCTTTCACGAATCCTCCTTTACTTGGATTGTCAGCCATTAACCCTTTACAAGAGACATATACATTCTCAAGAGTTTTCTAATGGAACTTTGAATAAACAAACCCTTAATTGATCAGCAAGCAAGGATATCAATCAAAATGTGCCAAGAAAGAAATAATACCTAATCGTTATTGTTGAAGTAGCGTACAATGTTCACAGCATTGTAATTGTATTTTGCTGGACGGCTAGACTGTATTTGCAACATATTCATCTTTGCATAGTTGCACAGACTCACTTTTTGCACCATTTGAGATAAAGGGCTGGAATTAAAATTACACGTGTGATATACACTCGATCCCAAAAAGTTTACTGTAGCAGTGTCAATCACCTTTATGTGACACACTTTTAGATCTTATTGTTATCGCTCATCGTGCTTGTTACCATAATTTTTTATTGATTAAAAACTTATTTTTGTAGGACTACTTTATTTAGATACAGAAATAAACTTTCGGATGCAGAAATTCTTTCACATTAAACCCTGCTAGACTCATTCCAGTTATTCTTTTGGCTTTAAACAAACTTTGGCTTTTGGTGATCAAATAAATTGCTTAATTTAACAAGTAAAGTATCTGTCCTTACTAAACATATTCATGTAATTTAAATAATTTTTAATTGGAGGAAATACTGTAATTATGTAATTTACCAGTTTGCTGTATTTCCCAACCTCCAACTAATGCAAGCTAAAACTTGTCCTTGGGCACCCAATTTTACAGGACTTTGGGTAAGGATTAAATATTATTTCTTTCTTGGCCCATTTGATTAATATCTTGAACCTCATCACAATCGAATGCTCTCGTTTTAAGGGCCAGCGTTTAAAAACAAAAAAAAGGATGCCCACCCCATATTTTTTCAATTGGATCAGGACGGATTCTTGACTTGTTGAGATTCAAATGTAACGAGATTAAGATCGGTTTCAAGAGATTAAACATGAAATTTTGTTTTGGCGATTAAAGCCTTTTACGAGATTTGATACTAACAATTAGATAATGATGTTCAAAACCTGGACAATGATAAGTTGTCTATTTATTCATTCTAAATGTGACTACTATCTTTAACTTGAGTGAAAATTGGACTATATTTTTTGGACTACAATTTATTCCACTCTCACTTCCTCTAATTCAAGTCTTTTCTAAATCTGAATTCATCTATCTAAACTCTAGACTCATCCAATCCTTAAATATTTTTGTACTTGGGGTGACTTTTTCTTAATTTGAGCTTTCCAACAATGTCAGATCGAGAGTATTGTTTTTGATGAAGTCAAAGTTTGATGATATATTAAAATACAAAATGTATTATATTTCAGAGGGTATTTGCAATTCTCCCGATGTAGAGATACACAAGGCTACCGCCCAGTTCTTCAGACTTGAGTAATAAGAGCTAAGCCAATCCCCCCTCCCTCCCTCAAACAAAGCCCATTGAATTGCTTTGGGTAGAGGCCCATTGGGTTGATATACTTGCTTATCTTTGAAAAGTAAAAAGTAATAAAGGATCTAACAACTGTGATCTAGGCACATCATCTATCATGTAACTTACTGAAAAATTTGGACACATTACCGATGTCGTTCTCATTGTCTCAACCACTTAATGGCCAATAGTAGCCAGCAGAGGGAACATCGATTCATTCCAAGCTTGTCTCCTATTTTTAATTTGAAGTGCAGCATAATATTGATGAATATAATGTCACGCGAGTTGGAAATGCTAAGTAGTAAATGATTTGGTCTCCGCCATGCATATATACACACATCTGAAAAGGAATAAATAACAACGACAACAACTCTCTTAGTATGGGTTCCACTTGTATGGGATCTGAAAAGATTTAGATATAGACAGCCTTATCTCTACAGACATTTCTACCCACGGAGAAGTCAATTCCAAAAGATCCACACCTAAAAATGATTTTGCCATTGAACTATTTTAAACTAGAAAATTGGCTTCTTTCAATTAATTAATGAGGACTATAAGTCATTTTTTTTTCATGAATCTTCCTTTACTTGGATTGTTAGCCATTAACCCTTTGCAGAAGACATTCGTCTCCTGTTATAGGTTATATTATATACATTCTCAACAGTTTTTAATGGAACTTTGAAATAAACAAACCCTTAATTAATCAGCAAGCAAGGTTATTAATTAAATGTGCTAAGAAAAAAAAAATATTTAATCCTTACCCAAAGTCCTGTAAAACTGGGGGCTCATAGACAACTTTACAATACTGTTAAAATAGCGTACAGTATCCATAGCATTGTAATTGTACTTAGCTAGACGACTAGACTGGATTTGAAACATATTAACCTTTGCATAGTTACACGGGCTCACTTTTTCTGTCATTTGAGGTATGTAAAGGGCTAGAATTACAATTACATATGTGACATAGACTTGATCCCAAAAAGTTCACTGGAGCAGTGTCAATCAGGGTTATGTGACATTGATAATCCTCTATTTTTACCTTTTGAAACCACTTTGGCCCCTTCTTTCAATTATTTTTTGGGTTGAACTTCAAAACATTGGGGTCAAATAGGCGTCTTTTCCCCAGAATTTGCTGACGTGAGATGTTTTTATGCTTTCACGAGTTCCGATTGAAGGAAAGAGGAAAACTCACTAATGCCACGCGAAAGGGAGGCCAAGAGGGCGAATTTTGAGTGAATGAAGAGGTGGTCGAGGCCCAGAGGACTGGCATGGGGACCCTATGCCAGGGAGTTCAACCGTGCCAAGACAGAACGCCAGAAGCAGCAGACCATGGATGTGGCACGGTGGCACCATGCCACATGGCACGACCGTGCCACTTTAGTTCCTTGCGCGACTAGTTGTTTTGTCGCGACGATAGTTAGGGGACCCGACAATTTTTCTTAGAGCTCTAGAAAAGGGCCGATTTTTAGGGCTTTTCTATGCTAATTTACTTTCTCGAAATTCTAGTGTTTTTGATTGAAGTTTTGATGGGGTACGAGCTTGCACGATTGCTCTTTGAAATCAATTGAAGTACATTCTCATTCTTCCTTCTTTTGTGATCTAAATTTAAGTTTGCAACTTTTGGTGATGTCTTCTAGATTCTCATTCTTGATTGTGATTGAAAGTATGATTAGAGGCTAAATCAGTAGTCTTGGATTGGGGATAGCCCCTATTGTGCAAAAGTGAATTATGTTTTAGGTTTTTGTGAGTTGTGTCCATGATTGCAATTCGAATTCCTACATAGTACGCCAACTGTTTGTTGAATTGCTTGAAAGAGTTTTATTCGTTGTTTTTTATTAGAGTTTAGGAGATCAACGAAAGTTGTATCCTTTATGTAGTGCGACTTTGTAGGCAATTGATTTTCCTGACATGAAAACAATTAGGGTTTCAATTAGAATTATTTGATTACCCAATCCTATGACCTTGATAATTCTAATTTCATGAAAATAAATAACTAGGACTATTTCAGTCAGTCTGTTGACCTTTCAAAGAAGGCTTAGATGCACTTTAAATTGTAATCCCTTCCACTTCGATTGTTTTCATAGGTATGACTTGTATGATCTAATTATGATTCATCTACTATAATAGTGTGGTGAATCCCAATATAGGACCCTTTCTATCATTGAAATAGATAACTCATCAGTTTCAGCAGAGTAGTAATGCTAATTAGTAATCATTCAACACCATTGAACTTTTGCCTAAATTGAGTGCTATAAATCAAATCTGGTGATTGGAAATCAAGTTTCCTATGGACACGACATGTCCTTACCATTGCTAACTACAACTGGCACCATACACTTGCGGTAGCAAATTTAAGACAACAGACATGCCACTCATCGTGATTGGTTCACTTTATTTTTTTCATGAACCCCTATTTTAATGGTGATTTTGTCCAATTAAATTTGCCACATTATGACAATATAGATTTAATATCTATTTTGTCAGTATCTTTGGAATGATTGACTATGAAACACAAAAATATTGACCTCATCCACCATGCATATATTTATGCACACGTGAAAAAGAATGTCCAGATGCTGTTTTAAAACTTGAAAACTATCCTTTCATGAATCTGATATGCTTTACTTGCATTCTTAGGCATTAACCATTTGACAGGAATTTCATTGACAACAGGGGTAAGCAAGAACATCATTCAAGTGAGAAGAAAGAATCAATCCTTAGTTCTTGCTTGCAGCCCTTAAATTACTTATGCAATAGGTCTATATTGACTGCCAGGCCAACAACTCGGGAGCTTAAAATCATTTGATGCAAAAGGTAGATGTGTGTGTATGTGCGGGTGTGAATGTGTGTGTGCGTGTGTGTATATATAAATACACACATGTATATATATAGATCTGTGTATATTTATGTATGTGTGTGTATATATATGCACATACGTGCGCGCATATACACACATATACATGTGTGTGTGTGTATAGGAATATACATATATATGGGAATGCATACACGGCTTTGGAAGTTATTGCTAGAGAATTAGGACTCAAGTTCCACATACGTTAACCTTCATGCCTCACACAAAAAAAAAAAAAAGGAAAAAAGATTGAACTAAAATCAATCAGATACAACTCTGAAATATTTTGGTTTGTTTTAACTGGAATGCTCACAAGGCAGAAGCCAAACTTGCATGCATTGGACATGAGGTATCAACTCCAAATAGGAATAATAGTTTTCTTCAGCGATTAATTAAACCTTCGCAATCTTTCCATTATAACCTGCACGGCTGCTTATTTACACCTCCGTGAATATTTCTTTTGCTTACATGACTTCTGATCTACACCAACGTGAATCTTTAGAACGATTTTGTAGTTGCCGTCAAGAAAATGCCATAATGTTTAGTTTGTCTGAGGGGAGATGCCAGGAGTCACTAACATCTCCTTTCTTTCTTTCTGTTTTTCGATTATTGATAAGCTATAGAAGGTTAAGAGTGAAATACAAATTTATAACAAACGAAATAATAAACGAAATAGCGCACTAAATATAAAACCATCATGAAGACCACCCAAGGATCAAGGAAACCCCACCGGAAGTGAACAAGTCAAATAAACCTCCTTACACCATTCTGTAAATGTATGGACCTCAATAATCACATCAATTACTTTTGTTTTGTAAACTACCCCTTGTGCTCATTCCTTGCATCCTCCAAATTTTAGTCCCTTGGATTAGTGATTTGTGCACACAATTGGGCCCAATAATCCGAAATCCACCAACAAGAAGTTTCAACATGTGCCCATAGAATTCTCAAGTTAATTTGCACTGTTCTTCTTACTTAATTCATCTCGCCACCACCATCCATGGTTACAGAATCGGACCGGATCTGTTCAATTGGTCCAGCCGTGATCCGTAAAGCAGTCCGGTCCGATCAATGGCAAAAAACCATTGTCTTATTGAGCCGATCAAGAACCGGTCAGACCCCGATTACACTAGCTGATTTTTACGGTTGGACCGGGTGCTCAGACTGGTTCTGGACCATTCCCCTTTTTTTTTCCCAATACCATTAAAATTTATATTGCTGTAGAGAAGATTTGAAGCCCTCACCTCATCTTGGCTGGGGATTTCCCCTTGAGTCTCCTACCACTCGGGCCACTCAAGCTTTGTATTAGATAGATGACTTGCCAAGTTAATATTTTAGTTTTTAACTGTTTTATTTTTCCTGCCCTTCGTTGGATCCTTTATTAGTTGATTACATATTAGCAATCCAAAAATATCTTTCCACTTCATCATTAATTTTTGTTCAAATTAAATAATTGTATTTTTATCATAAGGTAATTCATAAAAAATTTCAGAATCTAAGAAAATATATTACTTGTTTGTTACTAAAGCATTATAATCTAAAAATAAGCCATTCGTGATGCGTTGGAAGTTTTTCTGTTTATTTAAGTTTAGAATTTAGTTATATAAATAGCAAATTATCCGTAATTTAATGAATTATGGTAAAACGATTTTATCCGGTCTAACCAGTCGAACTGATCCAACCATTGACCCACTAACCTTACCGATTCACTCGTCAGTTTGATTCTGGCAACCTTCCCACCATCTCTGCATCACCCAACACCAATCCAGCATAATGTGCTTCCAGTTAGCTTCACTCATGCTGCCATTCCCTTGACTTCACTTAAGCCATTCACCAGCTGCAGTGTGTGTGAAAGTATGAACTTCCCACCCAAACCTTCTCACAGTTAAATCCAAGGCAATCTTATTAAGATTCATTTGATTTCCTGCAATTGCCATGGGAGGTCCGTTCATGGCTTCCAACAAGCCTCCCCTTCATTAGTCCACAACACCTTTCTCCTTAACCTTCCAAAGAATTATAGCACCCAATAACAGGATCTCGACCCATTGATGTCCCACGCATTAACCAAGAATTCAGCCCCTCAACATCCAAACTCTTTTGACGTTCGGTCCCTCTTCGTGGGCTTCTGGCTTCAAACTCTGTTGCAAACAGTCTAAGCTTCCACCAAAGAAATTTAGTCTAAGAGTCAAGCTCTCTTTTTCTTCCTCTACCAGTTTAGTCTCTTGACTAATATCCCTTGCCTCAAAAATCTGGACGCCCACCACTTGTTCGATAAAATTCCTCATTGACGTTTGCTCTAGCTTTGATCCATAACATTGCTTGCTTACTTGCTTTCCTCGTTAACTTTGTGCTTTGGAGGATTTCCTGGTCTTTTTCAAACTATTGGTGATTCTTTCCATTGCAGCTTGTTCATTGCTACTGACTTTGAGCCCCAAGATGTTGCCAATTTGCAAGGACTCCTTGGCAACTCGTTGTATACTACTTAAGGTCCGACTGCTAGGTTGTGAAGATTTTACCTTGCAGTGTGCTGCACGTATGCATTTGGACTGTTTTCTGTTAGTTGGGATATCATCTTTTTGAAGTTCTGGGTGAGTGGGGGCTCGTGATTCAAAGCCAGGGGGTTTTGACCACTCCTGATGTCCTTGTTGAGTTGGAGCTTCCAAATTCTCCTTAATAGCACATTGCTCGAAACCTGGTGGTTGCTGAGTATCACTCTCCTCATAAATGCAATTATTATCTTCTTGGCTTGAAGGAAGGAGTTTATTGTCCAAAGCATGCATGCGTTCATTTTCCAATATCTGGATCCACTGAGGCAGTCATCTCCAAGGCATTCAGGTTCTTCTCAGCATCAGATTCCATATTTGTCAGATTCAACATCCACAAAAACCCAATACATGATCATTTGAGTCAATTGCTCCTATGGATGATGATTTTGATTTGGACTGGACATTTTGAGTAATATGCATGGATTGACCAACTTCCTTGATGGAAATATTATACCCTGTCAATAAATTCCTGTACCTTTTTATTCATTTTGCCTTTGAATAAATTAAACTTTAGCTTTTGGTGAATAAATAAATTGCTCAACGTAACGTACATCTCTTTCTACTAAAAATATTCATGTGATCTAAATCCTTTTTAATTGGAGGAAATATTGTAATTATGTAATCTACCATCCAAGAAGTTGAGATTTAATTTGGATAGTTAAAAAAAAAACAATGATGGTTGAATTAAGAGAATATAAAATTACAATCTATAGTTAATAACAACAAAAATTTGATACTCAAATTGTTATGAAACAAAGATAATAGATTGACATGTTCATTAAGTGATGTTCCAGTACCTTTAAGTTGTTATTTCTGGAGTTGCTGTATTTCTCACCCTCTTTGATCTTTTTCTAACAAATTGTTTCTCTTTGCCATTCGCTAATTGTTAGCTTCACATACGCCAATTGAGCAAGAAAATCTTAAATGAAACAACATGACATCCGTTAGATTAATCAAAATTGACAGGGCAATAACTTGTGGAATCAAAGTTCTGCATTTGGCTGACAGTTTAGATACAGAAAAGAAAATTATTATTTCTAAATTGAAGTATAATAAACATATCCACATACATGATCTCATAAAACTGAACCAACAAAGGAAGGGGGGAAAAAGGAAGAAAGAAACTACTTATTCCTTCGAAGCCAATTTAGAGCAAGTGTCTTTAGCTTTAGGAAATGACCATGACCACCATTTTTCTTTTCTTCGTAAATCCTGTGGTTATTTCGAAAAAGATGCTTTGCTCCATATGTTGAAAGATAGATGTCAATCAGAAGTGGAAATTGGTCGAAGGCAAAAATGGCAATTGGAATAGTTGTAAGGATGGCAACAACAGCAGGAATAGATGTCAAAGGAAGCTTTGCCTTAAAAATGATGAAGAAAGTTGATGCAAAAGCCACCATCATCAAGGCTATTGACAAGAAAAGTGTACTTAAACCTATCAGCAATTTGAAAGGTAGAGATGTGAGGAAGTCATCTTGTGCATATCGCGAAGTGAGGATGCCTAGGAACATCACTATTGCTATGCTAGATGAAACCAAAGAGATTGCATCTGCTATTGCAAAAGTAATAAAAATTGGATCACGCTGGAAGATGGGAATGCCATTATTTTGGTTATCACCACCAGGCAATGTAAGTGCGGAAGTGAATGCTATTGTTGCAACAAGAGCTGCCACCACAAAACAAGAAGTAGCAGTGGTTTTCATCCACTTTTCCCCGTCTTTCCTTAGGGTTTCATGATTTGCGGTGAATAGAGAATAGGGTGTATACTTATCCTTATTCAGTGAAACTTTGGCTTGAGGTGTTACGAGATTTTCAACTTCCTGCACCAAATTAAAAATCTTACCTTTAGAATGATTTTGTAGTTGCTTTCAAGAAATGCCATAATGTACAAGCAGTGTCAAGGGAAAGGAGATGTGAATATGTGAGAATGGGAGATGAGAGTGACGGACCTTGAACCACAAAAGCTCTCTTTGCATCTGTAAAGCAGCTCCAGTTACGACATTAAGGGATTCTTTGGGAGGCATCTTTGCCACCATATGCAAAGCGTTGTTGCCTTTGCTGTCTGTGTTGACTAAACGTATTACCTTCCACCCTTGTAATTCATATATCAGATTGAAGATTTTTACTTGACGGTTCAAAATAGCTAAAAAAAATGTGTTTCTTTTATTTTGATCAATCTTCCAAATTGCTGGGGGATAAGTTCTAAAAATTTTCACTATAAGTTCAACATTGCCATTTTTTACTGCATCAAGAACTGTAAGACATAAAAGTTCTCTATGTTCCTTTGTCCCGTCACGTAAGGTTTTTCCCCAAAGTTTATCAACGAGTTCCAGACCTTTATCGTGCATATTTTTATTTTGCCTGGCCTCATATCCGCCACCTGAATCAACATCATACCGAAAATCATTATTTGTACGTACAAAGCCACATATTTATAAATATGTACAATGCAAATTAATTAAACCATCACTTACTAATCAATTTTGTCCACGGCCATCCCTCATGAGGTGAATGTGGCTTCAGACGCTTTCCGGCCAAATCTTGCAAAGCGTATCTGCCCTTTTCATCTTTATATAAAGCAAGATCCGGAAACATGTTCACTATTTCCAGCGCTACATCTATATATACCAGGCCAATCCAAATAAATTTGGTTATATGTATGTCAAAAAGTTAGATTTCTTGCAAATATACTTTTTTTAATTAGAAAAAAAATTGTCTACTTTTTTTGTCCCCTATTCTTAAATTAAGCTGCTCATCTACATGTAACTATATATACGTAACGTGATCAAATTAAGATGGATTACTCACCATACAGGTCTGTGAAGATAGCTTGTTTAAGCAAATTAAAGCGATCAGCTATGGATACTTGTTGTAAATCAGTGACCGATAAAAGGAAGGACGCCATCTTGCCGTTGTCCCAACTAGTAGCGAAAGTCAATGGATAACAGCCATTGTCACTCTTCATCAATGGAAGGCTCCCATTCTTTTCGATCATGAATTTGGCAGCTTCAACATTATTTCCAGATTGTGCAAGGTACATTAAACCTGTGCCACCCACCTTCGACTGCAAGGCTAAGTCCTCTGGGGTGTTCATGTAGTTAGCCACTAGCTGTTTGATGAAATAAGTACTACTGTTGGCTCCACATGCAACGTGAAGTACATTCATGCCGGCAATATCAAGCACTGCAGTTGCTAAATTTGGTTGTTGTTGAAGAATTTCCTCTGCAGTTTTCCAGTCACTTTCCATAGCAGCTCGGTGCAGCGGTACCCCCCATTCTAAGTAGTACTCAGCTGGACCTATAGTGTACGTACCCAAGCTAAGCCAAAATTAAATTCCAACTCACACATATTTTAAAATAAAAGGTCAAAGTGAGGCTACGATCCATAACACGAAGACCAAAGACTGAACCCACGAAGAGAATTAAGTTCCGTTTGGTCCACCCTATATACGGTCCATAACTAAGCATACGCCAGTGCCGTTCATGGCTGAAGATCAAATTTGAACAAGTTGAGAAAAGTTATCGGTAACACCTTATATAGGATTAATGTGAAACTTACCATTCAAACGATGAAGACGTCTTGACCGAGGAATATCTGTTTGGGTGATCTCAATCACTTGGTCGCCTATATTAGCTGGTGGGACATCGCTTCCACCTGTATCTTCCATCTTCAATCTCAAGCTAAGAGCAGTATAAAATTAATGAATGTTGAGTAAGTTTCAATTATTTGATACTAGATTATTTGCTCTCTCCCATGAAAATATGAATATGGTATATATAGTCACATAAAAAGGAACATGCTGCCATCTTTAAACTTGAAAGAAGTAATCTTTAATTCTTGCCAAAAGCCCTCTTAAAATGGGTAGGGTCCTAATCATCGACAAGATTCATCTCTGAATAGAGATGATTGATACCCTTGGTTTAGATATCTTCGACGTTTTCGTAGATATTGTCATTTACAATCTTATTATGTTCTTTGTTTTTGTCCTATTTTCGTATCGTTTTTTTGCGCCCTTTATATTTATGCCAAATGATGTGGAGCCTCCAAATTATCGATGTGGTAGAGTATATAGATGAACAATTGACTACCGCTTCGACAGTTCAGGACCTCAAAATCATTGGACAAAAATTTCTGGAGCGGTTAATAAGCTCATTTACAATTCCATGAATCTGCCCTTCACTTAATTACATGATCGATGGATCATTTCATTCATTTGCCCTTTGACAACAGTATTTACCATTTTACAAAAGATTTTGTAAGATCCACAAACATAGAAAATAAAAGTTGAGAAATAGGGAGCTTGTACCAGAAGCAAAAACATTCCTGTACTTTTTTTTTAAAAAAAAATAAAAAGTGAACATGTGCAATTGTATGTAACAAGTAACAGCTTTTAATTTAGGTGGGGTTCGTTCCAATCAACAACGGGAAGCTCCAATGAGGGGCTAAGAAGTAAGAACTAAAGTCCTAGAAGGCTAGAACATCTTCCTTGTCAAGATGTAGATATCAATCTATTTATCCATTTTAAGTGTACTAACAAGATGGATAATGAATTTTTACTAACATAATATGGTGTAATGAAATGAAAAATATCACCATGAAAATAAAGGGTTTTAATGGCTGAGATTAGAATGAACCAATTATAATGTATTCGGCATACTTTTAGTATATCTTTTGTTCGTAAGAATAGAGTTTTGCCATGATGTTTCCAGATCAAGTAACAAGAAAATTAAAACACGGTAATCTCACTAATCACGGGCTTCGTTTGGCATCTGTTTTAGCATGACCAAGCTATTGTTGGTCTCATATGCACCTCACAAGGGGGAAAAAAAAAACCAACTGATGAGGGCCTTCTCCAATCTCTCCATGTTATGTTAAACCTCATCAAATTGATGGTTGGCTCATAAGGGTCAACAGAGACTCTACCCCAACCTTCACCCTGCGGTTATCGTCGGGCTTTCGGTCAAACCCGACCTTCAAGCCTCGCTAATAAATTAGAAATTTTAAGGGTTAGTTGGTTGAGGTAGATGGTCAACAAATTGAGTGAGAGGTTTACTCTTTTTTTTTTTGGGTGTGTGTTTTGAATTTCAAAAAATTTGAATTTTTTGAAAGGCAAGGGCTAGTGGGTCGAGAGAGGGGGTCACAATCTCTACCTGATCTCGATTGTCATCACAGGTGGGTACCCTCATTTTGATAGTTGTGATAGGTCAGAGGTTAAAAAAGAGCTCCAAAGCCCTCATTTTTGCAGGTCAGGTCAGGAAGAGTCTCTGACCCATTGATTAGGTATATATTCTGTTAATGTCATGATGAAACACTACTGCAAGTATTCCTATATGAGTCCATGTTACCAAGGATTAAGGATACTCAAATGTAGTAAGATAAAGATCAATTTGAAGAGATTACAAAATGAATTTCACTAAGCTCATAATCATCACATACAAACATGAACTAGAAGTTTCTATAATTTAATTATCACATTATTCCATAAAACAGAATTTATGGAGAGCATTATGGTTAAACTAATTAACTCTTTTGAAATATCACAAAGATATTCGGTCAAATTATGTAAAACAAATTTAAACTAAATTATATCATTATATAAAACGAATTTATATAACTATTAATATGTCATTTAAAACTCTATCAATGATATATCAACTATAAAATTCAGATTATTACATAAAACATATTTATATAATAAAATGAATCCTTTATTGCGAAATATATTCGAATAATTTCATGTTATCCAAAAAAAAAGTTCAATAAAGCCCAAAAACATTATATAAAACACATTTATATAATTATTGATAACATGAGACTTATTCTAATGTCATTCATGAATTATAAAACACATTAATAAATCACAAATTTAATTAATGAAATGAATCCATAAAATGCTGCTAAATAACATGATTAGCAGGAAACATGAAACAAATTTATATTCATTAATTTGGGCAAGTAAAACTGCTGATACAATTAGCAAGTTTACTACAATTCATGTAGTTTGTATATATATAAAACACATTTATATAACGCTACAAATTGGTGATTGACACAAAACATATTCACGTAATCGAATAAAACATATTTATTCAACATAATTTGTAACATGAATAATATCCAAAATTTAACCGCAAGTAATTATACAGAACACATCCATATAATGCTACAAATTAAAATAAAATGAAACAAATTCAAGTAAAAAGTCCTCAATATGACAACAAGAAATGAATTCCAATAGTAATTGCATATGAAACACATTAAGTAATATGAAACACATTCAAATAGTATTACATAATGCGCATTTGCCTAATGTTATGAAACGAGTTCATATCAACAATTGAAATATATCTATAGCTTATAAGCATAACTTATGAAACTTATCCATATATCCGTAGCAAATAATTATATAAAACACATTTATATAATTATTATCGTTCTATGAAACAAATTCATAATTAGTATAAAAACTCGTTTATGCACTATAACTTATTATATGAAACGTATCGAAATAATACCCTCAAAATAATATGCACGACGTAATCATATGATGTTGCCTATTTGAATGTTATGAAACGAATTCATAAATTGTTATCACATGCCCTATATATACCAATAATGGTGTGAAACATATTCATAAATAGCCTTTCAATTGTATAACAAAAAAATTCATAAAGTTAAATTCATGAAACAAATTCATACCTTGATCACAAATTACCATATAGAACATATTTATATTACGAATTTAACTTATATGAAACATAGTCATATTATACTTATAAAACTGTTCAATCACACGCCTTACGCTAAATACGTTTTACACGATGTTGCAACCCTATGATATGAGCACATCACAAAAATATGTATGAATCAAAATTTTATTGCTCAAAGCAGTTAAGCATGTTAAATAAAGACATGACCTTATTCATGGTTGGTTCCCCCTGACAAAGCCAATAAATTAGGCTGAGCAAGACATTCACAGTGCAATATAAAACATTAAAAGGAGGACCCTTTATCTCCAGAAAAAAACCAAGAAACCCCTACCCCTCGAAACCAAGAAACACTCATTATCTTCTACCCCTCTTCTCTAAGCCTGCTTCATCTAAAAATAGAGCTCCATAGCTCTTTCCCTTCGACCATGAACATCAGCCATGAACAGTCCTGGCCATGAACACTGGCTATTTCTTTTCAGCCACTGTCATAAGCCCACTGCTAGTGTACCCATTTAACACCCAGAGGATGAGTAGACCCGCCGTCCGCCACCAAAGAACCAAAGCCACAGCCCCTGATTCAGGGCTTGCCGATTTATACCGTTACCAACATCGGATAGATCGGCCGAAACCGAGTCTGGCGATGCGACCAACGCGCCACTGAGGCGGTGGCGCGTGGGCCTCACGGGCTTCCTGGACGATGGATTTTGAAGTTTTATCGCCGGTGACGCGGAGATCGATGGGTTGAGGGGCTTTCTGATTGGTACCTGCTATTCTGACCTCGTTTGCATCCTCTCCTTTTTAAATTAATTTTTGGGTGTGACTGTGAGGGAGGTCTCGCTGGGCCACATAGGCCTCGCTGCCGCCGCCACTGAGGCGACGGTAGTTTATTCCGTGGTCAAAGTGAGTCCAGGCCAAATCTATGTTGGTCGGTCATGGCGGCAGACCTGGGTTCGTGATGACTGTTGAGGCAGAGGGAACGAGTATAGAGTTAGGGTTTTGGGTTAGATTGGGGATTTCTGAATCTCAGTAGTCATATGCGTAGCACACAAAAAAACATGCTGTTTACTAGTTCAATTTAGCATAACTACAATTAGTATATACACAATCATGCTTTTAAGATTCATTGATGCATACAGAATCATGCTTTTGCCAATTAAATAGCATAATTTCGAAAAAAATAAAACAGTTCGCATAATCAAAGCATGGTTCAATTCAAACAGCAAATTCAGCCAAAAACATGCTTTTCAGAATCTTATTTAGCATGATTTACAAAATTAAACGAACTAACCGCATATTTCATGACTGATCGTATCGGGCTCAATGTCGAGCAATTATGCTCTGATACCACTGTTAGGAAAGCTAGGACGTACCTTAGAGAGGCTGGAGCGTAGGAATCTGCTGCTCGGGAGGCGGCCACGAATATGGTTGAACCAGGTTGACGGTGGTTACTAGAGTCATCGTATAACATCACGCCCTAAATCCAATCCCTAGTGATGGTAGGATTAACGTGAGAAAGCGAGGCAAAGAGAGAATAATGCTTTTCTCCAGCCTGTTAAACGCATAACCAGCTCGTTTTAAATCATTACTAAGATTTGTAACTTATTGTACTTATTGGAAACGATTAATAATCGTGCAGTTAATGTGGGCTACACTCGGACAACAAACTTAATTTGATAAACTAATTGATAAACTAAAGCAAAAATGTAGACTTTGGTTGGCTTTCCATCCCAATCTTAATCTTGTTTGTCTGCCTAGCGATTCCGGCAATTCTCTTTGCCTTTGAATGAACTTTAGCTTTTGGTCATTAAATAAATTCTTCAACATACAACGTAAGATATCTCTTCTAACTAAAGATATTCACGTGATTTAAATCCTCTTTAATTGGAGGAAATATTGTAGTCTTGTGATCTACTAATCCAAGAAGGTGAGAATTTCAATAGTTAAAAACTTGTCATTGGCGATTTAAAAATAAAAAATTTACTACTGAAGGTTTTTTTTTTAAAAGTTCTAATTGTTGAATTGAGAGACTGTGGAATTGCAATAACCCTTTAATTTTAATGATAATCTGACGCTCAAGAGTTCTAGGAACAAAAGATTAGCGCTTTTTAAAGCATGTACTTTAATTTTAATGTTCATCAAGTGATGTTGCAATATTTTTAGATTGGATTCTCAACCCAACAAAGACTAATTGATGCAAAACAAAAGGAATATACAGATCAAGAGGAACTATGCCCGTCAGGTTCGTAAAATATGATCGAATTTATTAAAGTTCGTGTAAAATATAGATTGACTGTATTTTAAATTATGGTAACATATGGTCTAGAGTATTTTGATTTGCGGATTTGGGTTAACCAATCATATTCATAATGCCGTTTTTCACAGCCGTTTTTCCTTTGCCAATTTAGAGATGATGGCATACTTATCATTTACAAATTATTCATACTTTATAGGCAAAAGTATTGTTTGTTTGTGTTCGCTTAAAAGAATGTTGAAAATTTTAGACATTTCATTATGAGACAAGCGCCATGGTTAATAAATATATAAGTTACGATAAGAATCAAAATGAAAGCAAAATTAGAGCAGTGACGTATTTTGTTGAACATGAAATTAGAGTAGTTCACTGTATAAGCATAGCTTAATGTCAAGGGGTCATTACTCTCTCCTAAGAAGTCACTCTAGGGGCGATCTCACTTGGGATGAACTTTGTTTTTAAGCGTATATGATTTTTCTTTCGATTATTAATTGTAAAGGCAAAAGTCAAAAAAGTTATCAAATGTAAGGTCCAAAGCACAATGTTAATCTAAACAACAAAACTCACATCCAAAGTTACAAATAGGTAAACAAACAACAAAGAGAACTCTACAACTTAACAATACTGTTAAAATAGCGTACAATGTCCATAGCATTGTAATTGTATTTAGCTAGATGGTTACACTGTATTTGAAACATATTAATCTTTGCATAGTTACACGGGCTCACTTTTTCCGCCATTTGGGATATATAAAGGGCTGAAATTACAATTACATGTGTGATATAGACTCGATCCCAAAAAGTTCACTGGAGTAGCGTCCATTAGGGTTATGTGACATGCGACTCATTGTGATTGGTTCACTTTATTTTTTTCATGAACCCCCTATTTTAATTGTGATTTTGTCCATATTAAATTTGCCACATTATGACAAGATAGATTTAATATCTATTTTGTCAGTATATTTGGAATGATTGACCATGAAATACAAAAATATTGACCGCATCGGCCTTCAATTTAAATTCTCTTTAATAGGAGGAAACATTGTAGTCATGTGATCTACCCATCCAAGGAGGTGAGATTTTGAATAGTTAATAAATTTGTCATCGGCGATTAAAAAAATTAAAAATTTACCGCTAAAGGTTTTTAAAAAAGTTCTTAATTGTTGAATTAAGACACTGCAGAATTACAATCACTTTTTTAATGATAATCTAATGCTCGAGAGTTTTAGGGAACAAAAGATTAGCGCTTTTTAAAAAACGTATTTTGAAGTGTTGTGGAAAAGAATAATGATTGGCTTGTTCATCAAGCGACATTGCAGTATTTTTAGATTGGATTCTCAACCTAACAAAGACTCATTGATGCAAAACAAAAAATATACAGAACATGAGAAACTATATATGGCTCTAAATTGCAGATTGGTAAAATAGGAACGAATTTATTAAAGTTCGTGTAAAATACAGGTTGTGTCTATTTTAAATTATGATAAAATATGGTCCGAAGGATTTCGATGTACGAATTTAGGTTAACCAATCATATTCATACTGCCCTTTTTGGGGGGCCAATTTAGAAATGGTGGCATATTTATTATTTACAAATTATTCATACCTTATGCAAAAGGATTGTCTTTGTTTGTATTTGCTTAAAAGAATATCGAAATGTTAGATGTTTCATTATGAGACAAACACCATGGTTAAAAATATATTAGAATAATAAACG